>JAZGTI010013232.1:0-15016 GCA_036877585.1 Botia kubotai
AGAGGGGCATTATGTTACGTGCACAGACTCTTATTTTGAAGTTTTCTGTTTGGTTCCGGTTTTTCCTGTTTTCACTCACTTTGATAATCATCATCACCTGTTTTACCTTGATTAGTAGCACTATTTAAGTTCCCCATTTGGATGTTTAGGTTGTCTGTTATTGTGTGTTTACATAATGAACTTTTCTCATGTATGCTTTTGGTTCTAGTTCCCTGTATGCCCTTGGACAACCTCTGTTACGAAGCGAGCTCTTGCGAGCAGCGTTATTTATTTGTTATAAGTGAATATTTGTTGAGGGATGCATTTAAAAATAAACGTGTGTTAAAGGTTTCTCTCTCTCACACACACACACACACACACACACACAGAGCTAATCGTAATGACTACAGATTAGCTGTAACCTAAATCCCAATCTAACCCCTAAAAGAAACTTTTAGAATTGTACAAGAAAACTTTATAAATCATTTTTAAATTGAGCATGTCAGATTTATTTACATTTATGCATTTGACGTTTTTATCCAAAGCGACTTATATTGCATTATGCTATACATTGACTACAGGAAAAGCTAAGAAATAAATCAAACCTCTAATGACAATCTGGCCCTAAAATCATAGCTAGGTATCATAGCTACCACCCCCCCACCCCCCCACCGCAAAAGTGCAGTTCTTTTGCAGTGTACAAGTGTGAGAAACTACAGGTTATTCTAATAGTTATGGTCAAGCCTCCACACACTCTGGAGTCTTTCTTCAAGCTGGTTCACTGAACCATTATGAGTGGATCAGTGGATATTCTCACTCTCTTGGTTTAAAAAAAAAGAGTTAAATCTCACAACTACCTCTGAGCTTATCGAAGTAAAAAAAGTTTGTCGTCTAAAAGACTAAATGTCCATTTAAAATCAGCAGTGGAACATGTTTTGAAATTGTGTTTAATATTTAAAGCAGTAAGTAGAGCACAAGACCCATGAGCATATGGGACAATTTGTGGGCAGTATTATAAAATTTCAATATGGCATACAAACTAAAATGTTGGGTAACATGAAATGGGGAATGAACCAAATTATACATCCCTGGCTACGTAAATCTTTTTTCAATAAACCATTAAATAATTGATCCGATTTTAAACAATACTTTCATGGCATATATCACCCTTGACTAGCCATGACATTCAATAACATTTGTTCAGTTATTGAGGAAAGCTCATAAAAATGTGTCAAAAACATGTGTTAGAGTTTACGTCTTTGCCCTTGGCAACAATGGTTTTACAATAACAATTTGGCTTTGAGGCATAAAACCCAATGATCGGGTCTGCCATATTTGCATATGCAAAGAGGTGGGGTTATGGCTTTCTGTGGGACAGTGGTTACAGAGCATAATTAGAGTTTGTTGATAATCCTCATCAACAGCTGGGCCTCAACAGTGGAGCAGAATATTTTCCATTAATAAGGCTTGACAAAGCTCGCTATTACTCCTCTTCACAGCTCGCCCAAGACACTCCAGTATGTTGACTGGGTGTAATCAGCACACAATCATACTCATTACATCCTTTACCAAAATAAACCTCCTGTAAATGTCCTCATCTTTAACATTCCTCTTAGGCTTGGGAGGGGGAACAGCAAAAACAGCAGTAAAGAAATGCTATAATATTTGTAAGGTCAAGCTAAAAAATTGAACCAATTGCTTTGTTCTTTTAATCTTTGTATTTCTCTTAAGGGTGTTCTTACAAACAGCGACTCATAGCTGCTGAAAACCATTCATTTCCAACGAGAGTTGGTGATTTATGGACAAACTTATTCCAGAAATTGGCGCCACACCCCAACCTCCCCAAACTCAACCCCATTTAATTTTTTGCTGTTCCACTCTCTTCTCACCTTCCTTTCCCTCCCTCCATCTAGTCAAGCTGGCATTATAAACAGAGCAATCTTCTATAATCTTTTTGTTGAAGCAAACAGGGCAGAGAAAAAGTCAATTTATTTGGCAATGTTCTCTTGTTTGCCAGGGAGGGGGCACAAACAGCAGTTGCTGAGAAGAGAATGTCTGAGTTACTGGAAGGTAAAAGAATACAGAGCAAAAATAGTTTATGTAGTAATGTGTGGTACTGCATGATCCTGCAGGCTTGAGCTCCACTTATTTACAGCACATTTAGAGACAACGGTATTCTCTTATCACCACTAACATAAGGCTGTGGAGGAATTGTTTTTACTGATTTTTCAATTGGTATGTTTTGTATTCCAAAATATAATCAGAAATATGTGACATTAGCATGTGTGTGTCCGTCCAGGTTTGGTTATACTTGTGAGAAAAACATCTGAGAATATTTTAGGTGGTCTACACCATTTGAAATGCTCTTAAATCAGCTTTACTATAACGATGTTAACATGTATGTGTGGAGGTTAGTGGAATTGTTAAAAGTAGGGTTCAGTATTATTATCTTAATATGAAAATCATTGTTTTCATGAGAGGTGCTCACTAATACAAGTTTTACCTTTCTGTGTGACATGCTGACCAAGTATGGTGACCAAACCGTGACATAAACACCCGAGCAGTGGGTGGGGAGCAATTGGCGGTAAGGTGCCTTGCTCAAATGGGAAAAGTTGCTTTTGCCACCAGCATTAGGATTCAAACCAGAAACCTTCTGGTTACAAGTCTATCTATCTCACGAATAGGCTTCAACTGCTAGCCTTATGTGCCATTCCCTGACCAGCAATCGCACCCGGGCCACAGTGGTGAGAGCACCAAATCCTAGTCACTCGACCACAAGGTAGGGCCTTCCACCAGCAAATGTGAGAGTTTTCCTAGTGTTTTAAGTCTATACATATGTAAATCGTTATATATCTTGTCTATATATATCTTGCATCTCTGTATCTGTAGCTGATGACCTCATCAGCCTTGGTGGAGGGAAGATAAGGGATTTTTTTCCACTCCATTCAATTTTTTAATTCATTTCTATATTTGTAAGTACATTATACTCAGTATTATTTTTTCAATTGCAGAGCACAGACTCAGTGACCCAAGATTCTAATATATAGATTCCAATTAGGTGGACTGGGCCTAAGAGGTTCAGCATGCACCTGCTTCAGCTGAATGTTATGATCAGATTTTGCCAATTGTTACCTTTGATCATTTACATCATTTGTCTTTTTTGTTCCTGCTGTTTTAGTTTATCTACAAAAGCGTATTCTATTTCTTATTTATGTCCTGTGTGCCAAAGGAAGACCCTTGATTTCATACATAATAGATACAAAGCATCCCCCATTATATCTAGTACTTTGCCAGGTATGACTGCAGCAAAATAGTCAAAATAGAATTAGCATAAAACAAAGCACGCTGCTTGGCAATTGAGTTAATTGACTTGCCTATGGGCCCCCAAAACTAAAGCCCCTAAATGAAGCCCAGGTATATTTGCAAATTATTAAACCATGTACTTTTTGTTCTAAGTGATAGTACATGAGTCAGTTTGTCAAAGTAAATGTGGCCATATGCCCACTCAGCTAAAACGCATTTGCAAAGAAATAGACTGCTAGGACATTAATACGTAAAACAGTGGCTACTACAGACTTGTGCAATAGCACCAGCAAATGCATGCTTTTGAAATGAGCAAATAGTTGCTATTGTGAAACGTACTTTCTTTCTTGTTGTCTTAATAACACTTAAGCTTAAGAAATAGCATTTATTATGTAAGATAAAGCTCTGTGACAACTAAAATGAAACAACTAAATGACAACTAAAGCTTCTAAAGCCATTTAGCTGCTTTAGTAGAACATTAGTTGTATTGTTTTATAAAACAGCAACACAGAAGCTTTGTTTATTCAGAGGGTTAGAGAATCTCCCTGATCCACCAGCTATTGATCAAATTTACATCAACGCCCTCTTCAGCAAATTCAAGACTGCATTAAAATATCTAAACAACCCAGGTCACAATGTTTTAAAGCTGTCAGATCTGTTAGGAGCTTTAGGAGCGTCAGCAAACAAACATTATTTATTAATAATTGTTGCGGAGCGGTAGTGTTTGTGGGGTAAAAAACGAGAAGCATGAACCGGGAACTAGATAATTAAGAATATTTAATAACTGGAAAACAAAAGACAAAACAAACACTAACTATAGATGACGTGGGGCAACAACAAATGCTGCAGCGCCATGAAACAAAGACTACACAAAATACAAACAACTAGAGCAATCCAACGGTAATCTGAGAGCTAGAGAACATACAACATCAAACAATAACCGACAACCAAAACGTGTACGCAGGGAACTTAAATCGCATGGTTAATCAATGGTGAACAGGTGATAGCGATTACAAACAGGAAATGAAGACAGTGAAAACCAGACCAAACAGAAACTTCAAAATAGAAGTCCTGACACGTAACAATAATAATAATATTATATATAATAATCTGATTTAAAAATAATTTTAGCCCCTAAAAATATTATTATAAGTGGATTCTGCATTTGCTTCCTTTGAAATTATCATCTCTCAAGTGGACTGTATATTAATTTACATTATCATGTGAAGTAATCTTAACTTGAATATATTAATATCATAATATAACACTGTTTTATTTGTTTAATCAACAGTTGAATATGTTTAAAGATGCTGTCTGCTGAGCCTCCCAGCACTCCCTGTGACCCTACATAGGAAAATAATAAAAGAAAGTGATGCTTGAGTAAATTAATAGATGTTTGCTGTGCAGGAATAGAGCTGATCTCATTTTAAGTGATCTGAATTTCCGATTACTGTTCAGCCATAGCTGATGATGATGATCGGCAAACTACACATACCTTCATGCTGATACAGATGCACCACAGATGTAGAAACAGTATGAGGGTGATGCTTCTTCAGTTAAATGAAAAGTACTCTTGCAAAGCCAGAGCACTACGAAATTATTACGTGAAATTAATTAATTACACATGAAATTATTAATAAAAATGCTAGCACTGACCTTGAACTCCATGGAAGATTTATTAGCCTAGTGTTTAGCTCATCATACCTTAGCGCAAGACAAAATTCCTAACACCCACAGAGATTAGGGTCATGGAACGATCCTCGCATATTGTACTTTTTAGAATGTTTTTTTAAATAAATTAAAAGAATGAATCAACGGGAGTTTAGAGGAGAGCAACATCAGGTTGCTTTTAATAATAAAGGTAAGCCAACACAGGTTAGAAAACGTGTTCAAATATGCGAATACAAGTACAGTGTAAACATACACACACTGTACGTATGTACAGGTAGCATGAACAAAACTACAAAAACCGAATGAACTTACATAAACATATTGTTGCTATGTTATGAAATTTTCTTACTTCTCTGGTCATTTGCTAAACATCTATGAGGACACACACACGTTCCATTATCTCCTGGCAACCATTAAACAAGACAAGACATTAGAGTAAAATATTCTTGACCCACACATACTATCATCTTTATTAACTATTAACTATAGTTATTTTTTATTAACTATCATCCTATTAACGCTGCTTTATCCTGCTTTATTGTAACGGAAGTAACAATAGTTCATGTACTCATGAACAAAGAGATGTAGTGGTGGTGGTAACAACAATTATGTTGTTAAAAACCATTATTAACAAACAGTTTTGGAGATTTTTCCATTCAAGTAAATAGGAGCTGTACCTGCATGTTCATTACTTGTATACAAAACAGCTGCCTAAACATTATTAAGATGGCCGCAAAATGAACAGACTTGCATTAAGAAGCACTTTGGCAATGTCCCCACTCCTAGTTCCATATCCGTTACTCTGTGCCTCAGATGTTACAGTTTCTCTCAGTACATAACCCCCCAACCAACCTCCATTATCCATCTTTGTCTCATTTTCTTCTGTCTCTCTTTCTCTCTCTCTTACACACACACACACACAGCAGGTCTTTCATTCTCTCTCCCTGGCTGTCTATCAGAAAATCACTACAGCACATAATCCACCTTTTAATTTTTCCCATCAATCTGTAATTTTTTTTTTTTAACTACCCATCTGCCATCACTTTCAGTGGAGGGATACTCTACCTATCCAGCTCATTGGTAGATCATCCACTGCTAAAATTCTCCTCCCAAAAATGTTTCAAAAGGGAACAGCTGGAGGCATGCCTTACATGCCCTTTCTAGCCAGCCAGGTGGCATGAGAAGATAAAAAGTGATGGCGAAGCTCTGATCACCCTCACGCAAAACTGGCATGGTGGTTGACACCTTTTAGAGATTTTATTAATTTAGGCACCCTTTTCCTTTGTGCAGCAAAAACAGAAAAAAAGAACCCAGCATTTTTCACGAAAACGACCTACTTTAAACTACCCCACAGTGTCAGACACTACAGTTTTTTTTATTTTATTTTTTGTGATGTTAATTTTTGTGATGTTAAGCCCAAAAAGGTAAACAACGTGAAAGAATTATGTTTTATTGTCCTGATCTGCAATCCCTGTGAGCCTTTTGGCAAATGAACAGGAATAGTGTAAACTGTGTATCCAGTGTCAGACCACTTTTGTAAACATTGTGTAATAAGCTCAGGGCCTGACTAAAAGGAAAGAAAAACTGTACATTGGTGTCTTGCTTGCTTATGTCATCCTTGCTCAGTGCATCTACAAACACAACAGTGTTAAAAAGGCATTTTCATGACATGGGCCATAACATCCTGTCCTGATGAGCTGAGTGACATTTGCTGCAGAGGGACAGAACTATGAGCGGTGATACTAAACACTATGGAAGGAAATTATCTTCTCAAAGACCTGCAGGACTGTTCCTGCAAAAACATCTGAACTTTTCTTTAAAAACAGCAGGAAAATTGTTCATGTTAAGGACCAAAGAAGAAGAAGAAGAAGAATTCAGACAAGTAAAAATTATTCTGCAGCTCTACACCAAGTGCTAGTTAATAATATAACTGACAGATAAAACCTTTTAAAAAATATCTGAATTACACTCAATTTCAGGTAAAAGAATTGAGCTTTTGTAATGAAGATTAAATCAGCCACCCTCATTTAACCAGTCCTACCTTCTCAGACAGTTGTTTTAACATGTTTTTGCTAAAATTTATTAAACTAATAATTAAAATTTAATAAATTATGCTTGACAGATAAAAGTAAACACCGGGGGTCATATATTTAAAGCCGCTAAGAGTAAAATTTTAGTCTAAAGTCTATCAAAATTCTAAGAATTGTAATTTTATCCTTATTCCTATACTTAAGAATAAGTAGGATTTATAAAGGTTCCTAAGTGTTAAGAATAGGTCTCAGCTCCTAAGTGATTTAAGAGAGCTAGAAAGGTATCACAACCTGGTTAGGAGTAACAAGATGGCAGCAGAGAGGCAGAGACACACTTTACAATAAAGAAAATATAATAAAGTGAGTAAAACAATGACAGGGAGTTATAATACATGCTTGATCATCAAGCTGTTCTTTTTGAAACTTTGGCCTTTTCTTTACATGCATCTGTGAGTCTAATATAAAATTGTTATAAAAAAAGAGTTGAAACTCAATTAAAATTGTGTGAAATTAATGCATGTTCCTTTCATAACTTTAGCCTCTCTGTCGCCATTTCTGTTTGAAACATAAAATTGTAGGTTACTTCACATACTTAACTTCATGGGGCTTGAAATAAAATGATGTTAAATTTGTTAAATACATTTCAAGCTTATTGTTGTGAAATGGGATAAGATTTTTAAAGTTTTGAACAATTTTATGTACTTCAATGGATGACTTTTTTATTTTTAACAAAAAGTTATGGATTGCAGTCTTATACTTTTGAAAGTTGCTTTTACCTTCTTTATAAAAGTCTCCTACTTACAGACAAGATTTTTGTAACATTTATGTCAAAACTTAAGACTATTCCTAAAAGCATTTCTGAGAAGTTTTACATACAGGCCCAGGGTGTTTACTTCTGCTGCTCTAACATGTAAGTTTTGATCTTATAAAACTCCAGCACCACCTTAAGTGTATTAAAGAGTTTCCCACACATGACTTTATCTACTTGGGCTCATTAAAATTTATTTGCGCTCATTAACATGCGTCTGATGTTTAGCGTCTAGTTGTTAACATGCGTCTCTCATTAACATGCATCTCCTAGTTTGGCTGCATCATTCTGGTCAAACCAGAAGTTTATTTAAGTTGATCTTACGTTACTTCCATGACATTAAACAGCTATCTGAGTTGTAAAAATAATTGTATTTTATAAGCTGACTACTCATTTCAGCACTATTATATGGTTAGTTTCATTGTATTATTGACATTTTGCATTGATTCTCCCTGTGGTATGACCCTGTCAGAACAGACCTGTGACCCAATATAAAAACACTAATTGATCCAGAGAGAGCGCATTCAGTCTACTGCATACAGAAATTGTTGAGAGAAGTCAAAAAAAGAAAAAAAAATACATCAAGTCAACATGATGCAGTATGAATTTTGATCAATCTCTATCTCTCTAATTGTCTAAAGTAACATGCTAGCCAGTTTCAATTTACTTAAAGCAATTTCTCTCCTTTTGCGAATAAATTCTTGTCAGGGTAATTAAAGATTTCAGGTGTAACAAATAATCTACAAGAAACAAAAAATAATTAAACTCAAAATAATTTTATTCTTTAACATATACATAACATTTTACATTACTCATAATATGACGTGAATTCTGCAGTCCTTATCACTAATTAATAAAACGATTAAAAAGATTTCATGAAAAACAAAAATACTACTAAATAAATGCATATACAATTCAACACATAAGCCACGAAACCCGATAACAATGATAACAATAAACAAACCTCATTAACTAAAAAGAAAAGCTCTAAACATCACCATCACAAAAAACACCAACAGTACACTTTAAATAAAGGCTGGAAACACCAATCCTATTAGGGTATTTGCATATTTTATTCATGCTGCAATGCATGCTGGGATGCTGCAAACCCGTAAATCAGCTGCGTTCTCCAATAATACATAGTTTGTTTAGACAACACTGCTAGACCAGTTAGGACAACATTTGAATGGAAATTGGTGCTACATGTTTTTAAGTAGATTTAAAGTAATTAAATTTTATTTGTATCTGTGATTCAATTTTAATGTCAACTTAATGTTAATCTGTCATCATTTACTCACCCTATGTTATTCTAGAGCTGTATAACTTTATCTACTTTATGTTTTGACGTTTAAAGAATTAATTGAGTAAATGGTCGGGTGGATTCAATACAATGGCAGTACATTTCACATGATTACACAAGTTCGGGAAAACCGGTCTCATTCACAATTAGCTAGTAATCTAAGAAATGACCAGTGAGCCAGGTGGACATTTTTGCTGTCACTTTTGGGTGCTTTATTAACCATTAGATTGAGTTATAATGTATAGCCACTTATCTGTATCCAACCAACCACATATTAATTAAACTGTCTTGTGCTATGTTCTGAAAATAAAAGTCATATAGGTTTGGAATGACAAGAGGCTAGAGAACGAGAACAGTATTTGACAGCAGAATTTTTAGTTTTTGAATTTAAATCAGAAAGATGGTCTTTTGGGTTGTAACTAGCAGAGTAAATATTTAAAGGGCCTTTAAACAGCATTTACTTATAAAACAGACCTGGAATCACTGTTAGATATAACTACATCAGCATTTATACCCTAGATGTAAACTTTTAATATACATTTAATATAAACATATATATTTTGGTTCTCTTTGCTCTTAGTAAAGTAGTTATGGTGGAACAAAACGCACAGAAGTGGTTTATCTGACTATTTACAATCTGCTGTGAAAGAGAATATATATCCAAAAAACCATGGCACACAATGCCACCTGGGTGATATCTTCATCACTACAGAAATGCAGAGGACATCACAAGACATCTTTATCTGGAGAGACAGAGGACATCACAAGACATGCAAGTTACTAGAGCTATTAAAGTACTGATTGTGCAGTAAGACCACAAACTTGATCTAAAATCAAGCCAAGCCGTATGTTCTGGGTAGAGGGCTCTACATTGAAAATGTGTTCTCCTGATACCTTAAGGACAAGCAATGTATACAATGGCTGCTGGCTCACTTTCAAGACAAAATTTATAGGGATAAACTAACAGAATGAGCTGTAAGCAAGCATCATGTAGTAACTGCCAGCCAGATCATGCAAATAACAAAGAACTTTCTATTAGGATGTTTGTCTATAGAATTTTAGTCCACATTTTCTACAATAGGATTTATTTGAAAACTATAGCAATCAGGGTGAATATTTCCTGCTTAGGTCAGTTGGAGATGTAGAGACAAGGGGTTGCTCCATTAAGACTACTTAAGAAGCTCAGCTTCCCTAATAATTTAATAAAAAAATGCAGCAATTACTTGGCTTGTGGACCCATAGGAGCACCACTAATACCAAACATAGATGAGTCCTATAGCACATACATGTGTAATTTTAATGGAGCGAAGATGAGTGTTTATTGGACAATAGGCTTTAAAACATTCTTTTATTTTGGGTCCCATCCCAAATTACCACTGTCATTCTATCAAAGCCTGTGGGTACAGCCATGTTGCAATCGAAGTTAATTTCAAAGTGTCAAACACATTTAGCTTTAACATTTACATTCTTATCGATTACCATCAAAACCTTTTTAAAAAAGCATTCAAAAAGCATTTTTAGCTTTTTTAAATCTTTGTAAGTTCACTTTTTAGTAGCATTTAGCTAGCAGCCTTGTTTATTATGCTAGTACTAGAATAATAAACAGTCCAATGTAAAAGGATGACATCAAATCATATTTGAATATTTGAACATTGATAACTGACATCTGTTCTAAGGGGCAGGCCTGTCTTGTGTACTAGATGGTCTTTAATAAGCACCATTGAACACCACTACCTGAGACCAAAAGGATGGTATTACATTGGCACTGCACTTTCAGCTACCCTTCATCAAGAGTCCTAGCACTGGCACACAACACATTTCAATCTACTGCACCAGTGCTACCTTAAGCACACAAAACTTTGCACTTGCTACTTGCCTTTGCCTCTCTCCCCTTCGCTTTCAGTAGCTATGCTTTCAGTACAAACCAATTTTTAGGTACTGCCTGAACAGAGTGTCAGGGAAATATAGTAGGTCAAGAATCCTTGTATTTTTAAAGAAACATGTTTATGTTCAGAGAGCTAAAGGGTTTAAAAGATGTCATTTACTGCCTATATCACCTTTGAGAACTCCTTTACCAGAAGGCCATTGTTGCCTCTATTTACAATCCCCTCTGCTTTAATTTTTTAACATAAAATAAAAAAACGGCATTCTTTTAAGTGCTGGTACTGTAGGAAAAATGTTTAAGAGCTCACAAATCTATGTAGTACAGCAGCAAAAATATTTCTCGTCCATTTTAAACCTTGATACTATAAACCTATTATTTAGCTTGTTATTCAGTATTACACAGCAGTCCTTTATCTGGAAAAGATCTATCTGTCTGTGGTGAATGTTAATATTTATTAGCTGAAAAATTAATTAATAACTTAATTTTACAGAGCCAATTTTAATCTTAGCAAATCAAAAGAGTTCTGTGCTTGGACCATGGAAAGACCCACAGACTACTCTATACACCATTAATGGACAGCTGTTGCAAATGTGAAACCTTCTAATTTAGAAGTCCAACAGCAGAATAATGAAATTTTCATGAGCACAAGAGAAGAAATGGTAAAATGTGAGAATTATGAGAGCAATAAATCAGTGAGGTTAAACTGCTATTTAACTCCAAGTCTTGTAGAGTATATATACACACACACATACAAGGCTTCCAAGCTACAAGCAATGTACTTAATAAACCCCAATGCTCTTTCTTACTGAATATTATTTTCTTTACTAGGAAAAGCTTATGTGTGTGTGGTCAAGGGCAACAGGGAATAGAATATACATGTCAATAGTGTACCGAAAATATTCCAAACCCTTCACTGCTTCTGTTCTGATTATGCCTTTCTAGTATTTGATGTGGCGCAAAGGCTTGACTAATATAAAAGGCTAATCTCACCTCTTCTTTTAACATACCTCTCACTTTTTTCACCTTTTTATATTTATCTGCCAGATTGTGTACACAAGTACACACAATCTAGCAATCTGAGTCCTAATTAGAAAACATGCCCACACTTCCATCGTCATACGGACACAAACTATTCTGAGAATTACCTTTTATCACATTTGATATTGCTTTTATCATTTAAGAACTCAGATAAACCCAAGGGAGATTTTGCTAGCTTAGTCTTGAACAGATGCTTGTCTGCCTACAGAGATGCTGTGGGAGAAAGGGTAAATGTTTACTCTTCCTTATCAATTCTAAAGGATTTGTAATTGGCGGTGTTAGCACCAATAATAAATGCATATGCAGCCTCTCCCAACTTATCAAGCCTTGGTCATCCTTCTGAGTAAAGGCTAATGATAGCTATGGAAATCAATAACCACAAGCTTACTGAGGGTTTGAAAAGATACCACCAGCATGTGTCTGGTCTACAGTTTATTTACTGTTTATGCTGTCCTAAAACTGTTTATGCATCTGCAGTGCAGGTATGCAAAGTAAGCTAGATGCATAAGGTCCCCGATCCATCAGGTCCCCTTGCTCTCAAAGATGTGTAATAAGTAATAATTTAACAGTAATAATGTTTTTGTAACATGTAGATATAAATGTGAAAACAACTTTAGAGGAGTTGTGTGGAAATTTCTGTTTTAATTATTACTCATTTAATTACTGTTACAGGCTCTGATATTGTGCAGTACAGCATCTGATGATGTGCATCTGTAAATACAGCAATGGCTTCCAAACAAAGCTGTCCACCCATAAATATTAGCTATCAGCAAAAAACAGAAAGACTAAGCATCAAGAACATGAAGCAGAAAACAAAAAGACAATATGTATTTTGTATTATTTTATATTCTTTGACAAACCCTGCAATGAATCAACTGAAAAGAGGAAATACAGAAACTTCCCGTCTTATTTCTTTAAGTTAAAAACTAATGATTTTATTTAGATTTTTTTACAAATTGTAATGTACATTCTGTATTATTATTCTGTAATAATGTGTGCTTTTAAATTAGGTGCAGCTGAGACACTTAATTGGCCCCTGACTGCCCAACAAAGTCTCTGTCCTCCATTTACCAATGATATATTTTGGTTGATTCCTCATCCACTCTTCTAAACATCCATATCAAAAGAACCACAGTCTTCACCGCTAGCTCCTTTCCATTTATTTTTGTCTTGCCGTCAGCAGTGAATCATCACTGCTTAACCATGTTTTGTTTGTAATTATCAGCAGGCATCACAAGTGCTTTAGGGTGTCACTGCTGGTGACAGAAGATTACCTGCCTGCTCAAAATGACTTCAAATTTCAAAATGAGGAGTTTAGGGTTTGTTCACACAGAACGCATTCTTTTGTTTAAAACTGCTCAACCTAATGAAGTTAAGCAAAACACAGGGGCCTCAACACATCTCTAAGAGGTTTTTATAAAACTACTTATTAGACTGCTTTTTTAAAACTACTTATTAACTGCATTTTTTTTTACAAAAAAAAAAGCTCACACAGTCAATAATGAACCACTTGACTAAATGGTAAAATAACATAATTTGTTCTGTTTCAGGAGTGAGACTTAGAAATGGGTAGCACAATGGGTAGCAAGCCAAACATTTGAGAATGCCCTGGATATGAATTGGCCCTATCCAGTGGGCCAACTCATACAGAGTTTAGAAAAACAAAGAAAACAGAAAAGGAGAACACAGAGAAAAGAGCAAGACATGGCTGGACTGAAACACTAAATGAAAGATAGGGTCAAAAAATGATACAGGGTCTTATGCAGTCAACTGTGTGATTTTCCCATGTATGTGGAATGATGTTAAGTTCTTCATCTCAGAGATTTCCCCTCTTTAAAGTCTAGTGTTATTAATTGGCTATGTGTACTGACTGAAACATTGAACTGTTATTTACAGATAGGTGCAAGACTTCTCTTTGATATGTACTTGCAATCAAAAGTACACCAGGTGTTAATTAGTGGAGAAATGAACAAAAAAAAATCATTATTTTTGAGGAGAGTTGAAAGGTAATCAATTTAAGTACCTCTGATAGAGGCCCAATAACTCAAAATACAGAGTTTATACAGAGTTCCAAATTGCAGATTAAGAAAACAAAAAAAGCATCAATGACACTTGGAGACTCTAGCATGACATTGTTAGCTATTAGAAAACTATAAAACAATTGTAGTTTGCATTGTCAGCTAGAGCCTGGATAGATAATTATAAATTTTTTAATGTTTAAATATTTTTATCCTATCCAACCACACTGTGTCACATCCAAAACATTGCTCTGTATTATTTTCAGCAGCCCTTCGACATTTGTTTAAGCAATAACTGTATGTTAATAAACTATCTGTTTTTCTGACCAGATCTGTGCCACAAAAAATGCACATTTTACATGTATGTAACCCAACATCAAACTTACCAGAAACTTACTAACTTACTTTTCCCCAGCAAAACCAAGGCACATATCACAAACAATCAATGTCTCCAATTGTTTTTTTGGGGCTCCTATACTTCAATGACTAGTAAAAAGGAAAACAGAACAGTCTGCGTTCTTAAATATAAATCTTTCTCTCGTTGAAACTGTACATGAACATTACTTTCTATGAAAAGCCATGAAAGGACAAATATACATTCAACAGGGTCAGGTCACTGCATAAACTGGATACAAATTAAGTCAATACTTGAAAGGAAATCAGAAAGGGATGTCAGAGGCTATAATTTAGCTTGTTCTTAATTTGTGAGCATGATAGAGGAACGTCTTGGTTATGTATGTAACCCCCCGTTCCCTGAAGGAGGGAATAGAGACATTATGTCAACTGACTGACATATGGGGTCCACCTTGAGAGCCCACGTTACGGGCTAAGAATGCAAGTACAGGCAGGCAAAGTGTGCCTCTGTACAACAGTTCCCCTGCCTCTGTAACTGTTACGGTGGTGAACGGTTGTGTTTGTGTAAGAAACAAGACAGAAACACAGAACTAAATAATGAGTAATGTTTAATGAAATAACCAAAACAGG
>JAZGTI010013233.1:0-15016 GCA_036877585.1 Botia kubotai
TGCACATTCACAATCATTCCACTAGGGGTCTCTGTTTCTCAAGCAATTCCATTCCTGGCACACTGCTTTAAGACACCTGATGTCAACATCAGACAGTCTGTAAGGGTTACATCGAAAGGTCACTCCCACCAATCAAGAGTTCTGATTGAATCTCTCGCGCTAACAAGCTCCTGAAACATGTCTTGTTTATTCTTTTTGATCACAGTGCTGATGTGCCTATGAAACAGATGGTAAATGCATGGTGCACTGTGTCACCCATGGGAGAATAATAACAAAATTGTCCCTGTGTACTCTCTCCTTTCCTCAGGGGACTGCATACTTATCCTTCACTTCCTCCCTTGAGCCCCATGCAACACAAAACTGCAGAAAGGCGTATGACACTTGCTGCTGTTGATCTTAATTGGCTAGGCACAAACGCTGCTTAGTGGTTTGTCGTACCGCATACCGCTACTTGTGGATTATTTAATAGGATGAGGAATAATCTGATCTGGAATCAGTGGTAGGATAGGTTTAAGAGGCTGATATTATTGGAAGATAATAGATTGACTGCCGCTTCCCAGTTGTATGAAGATGAACGTATCGTGTTGTGTCTTGTACCGACCAAACAATTTTAGGTTGTAAGAACATTTTTCGAACATTTCCATTAAGTAACAAAAACGTTAAAAATTTGAGTGTGAAAGTTCTGTGAATGTTCAAAACGTCCGCTTTGTTAGACATTTTATTAACGTTATTGCTTGCTAGGAACGTTATTCAAAATTTTTTTAAATTCTGTTACTTTTTAAAATGTTCCAGTAACAGTTAAAGAATAACGTTGACATATGACACACAACATTAAGAAAACATTCCACTAACGTTTCTGCAAGAACCTTTTATGATAACTTTGAGAACATTAGCCGATGTTCTGAGAATGTTCCCTGTTAGTCTGCCCTGCAAAGACGACTTTACTTTGCATGTTGATCGCGCAGAATGCGCTCGCGAAGCAGCAAATCCAACAGCCCTGGTGCTGTTGATGGAAAACAAGGCCATTCGGCTGACAGCTCATGTACGGGAGATTATGATAGCCTGACATGTATGGGAACGCTTGGGGATTTGTAGCGGATTAAAAACCTTGCCCTAAACTCACACTGTTAGAAGTGGTATGGAAACTAACTCGGGGACGTGTGATGTGGGCAGCGTAAGGGAACTCGTTGTAGATTTGGTGTGAAAGAGACGCTTCGTTAGTCCAGATGGACCTGCAGTGAGGAAGCAATCACTGGCAGGGACTTAGAGATGAATTCATTTGCCAATAATGACATTTCTGTCATCACAGCTCGGAACGCACTGCTAGGGTGTGAGGACTTAAAATGAAATCATATTATTATGTGTTAGAACTTTAAAAGGAACAAATGCATTGAAACAGTAGAAATATCAGGTCATATCTCTCCTTGTCACTACTGTGTTATTTTCTTTGAGGAAGCAGGCATTGTTTTAAATAAAAGTTTATCCAAAAATAACATTTCTGTTATCATTCACATCATCACCGTAACACAAACTGTGATTTTCTTGAAGCTATACGAGTCAGATCTGTTCATTCAACACAAAACTGGTCTGAATGATTTGTCCATAAATCAAACTGATAAGATTCTTCAGTTTAGTCTCTCAAGTGACTCAATGATCTGGTAAAAATAGTTATTTTTAAAAAAAATATTATTAGTAAATAATAATGACCAAATTAAATTCTTTTGTGTTCTACATAAAACAAAATTATAAGGCTTTGAAACAACAAGAGCGTGAGGAAATAATGACAGAATTGTAATTTTTTAATGAACTAAGGCTATTCATAATTTGTAGGATCGTGTTAGGTCTTCCCTTATCTTTACTCAATACAGTGATCATGATGTTTTTGATGTGGAAGCGTCTGGTTTAAAGCTCCAGTCCCCCCCCCCACCTTTCACGGGCAGATATCGAGAGATGTTCTTGTTACAAATTCACAGATAATTTTCCTTCCACACCGAATCTGAATTAGTCTTTCTCAGCATTACATTAGTAAAAGCGTTCCTGAAAACCTGCCCAGTCATGTCAGATCTTCTGCGAGCGTAAACTTCGTACTTCCTGTTCGCTTCCCATCACACAGCCAGATATACAGCTCTGTGTTTCCTGTGTGATTGCATCATGTGATTCTCACGTATATTAGAACTAAATTCGGTGGCTGTGAGAATTGTTCAGGAACTTGACAACTGGTGAACAAAAGGGCAAAAAGGCTCATTTTCAACATAAATATTTAAATAGATGACAAAAGGTTACACTCTCTTTTGGGGCTTTTTTAGAGGGGGAATCTATAAAAGTTTGCATGCAGGTTGGGGAGCATTTGAAATATTTAGAACTTTCAAGGTTTCTTCTTATAACTTTGAAAACTTATAAAACATGATCTTTTTACCTCCATATCTCACCTCAAGGCACACCAGGTCCACATCAATAACTTTAAACCTCACTGACTCATAACTAGTCATCGTATGCATTGTCAAAAAAAAAACATACACAAGAACCAATGCATAAACCAAGCAAGCCACCATATTAAATGTACTTCACTTATCTATATGTTTATATTTAAATGCGACATATTGATCACTGAACAAGCTCAAAATGTTTTCTCCTACAAATGTATCGTTTGGCTTCAGAAGACATTTATTAACCCCATGGGGTCATACGGATTACTTTTATGATGGAAATCTCGGGCACTATTCACAGCCATTATAAAGCTGAGAAGAGCCAGGACACTATTTAATATATTATAGTACTATTTAATATAATTCTATATGGTTGAAAGAAGAAAGTCATACTATATACATACTATATAGTCATACTATATACATAAACATGTGAACTATTCCTTTAATGTCTCAATTATTTTTCATGGACAGCAATAAGTTTAAATGAAGAACAAAGTCTTCTGCTTTTCAGATGTTTCTCACTCACATCACATTATAATTATACGTGTTCAACCAGTAGAGTATTGTGTAAGCAGTGCAAAGGTTGTGGGTTCAAATCCCAGCAGAACGCATACTGATCAAACGTATAGCTTGAATGTGCTATAAGTTGCTTTGAATGAAAGCGTCTGCCAAAATGCATAAATGTAAAAGTAAATTGCCCCATCTCACATATGTCTTAGGCCTCTGGGCAATGAAGCTAGGCTTTGAGTTTGAACATTATGTAGTTATATGTCTTCCTCCAATGATGAGTCGAACATTACCGAGCTAGAATGTCAGGCTAGACTATTTCAGAAATTAAACTGGGCTTAGCTGTATACTCTCACCCGCAAGGATCGAACCCGCCCCGTCCCCAGCAATGACTCAGGGGTGACTCCTAATGCTATTGTCCTTCCTCCCTGAATACGGAAGCGATTGCGTTTTCAGAACATCCCTAACGTGTATCAATCAATATTCCTCTTTATCAGTCATCCATTATTATTAGAAATAAGATAAACAGATTATAAACAGATTACACAGAAAACACAAAGAAATGTATTATCTCTTTCAGCCCGTTTCTCTTTCTCTCCCATTGGCAGTGCACTGAGACAAAGCACTATTGGGCATGCGGGACAAAACATTAATCTTCTTTTAGTAAGTGTGGTAACTGCTTTATTCCCGTGAGCAGGGCAGGGGTTGCCTGGGTGACTTCCTCTTTATATGGCCGTGTACAGTGGGGTGCAATGGATTAGAGCTTTACATTAGAATCTTCACACACTGTTCCATTACAGCTGCTGTCTGTCCTGACTTGATATAAAAGGATGTTTTCCCATTTTTCTAGTAGGACAAATTGAACGCTCAAAAATATGTTTCTTTATTGTGGAACAGTCAAAGTGAAGCAGAACAGGTAAATAGTAGATAAGCAGCTGGTTTCTCAAGAAGTCTTGGGACGACTGGTGATGTGGGTCTGTTATTGTTCTAAACAGATTAAAGAGTAATCTAACTATACCGCTCGACGCAGGACAGACAGCGCAACAATCACACAGTTTACACATTCCTTTTACTTCACCATCAGAAGACATCCTAATGCTGCTAAGATCGCACAAAAGCTGCATTTGAACCACAAAGATATAGAGAATATTATCAGAACTAGCCTACATTAGAAGAACGGTCTGTTCTTAACACAAGGATTCACAGTTTTTGTTTATCTATTTTTATGGTATTTGTTTCTGAAGAACGAAAGTCTCACTGGCACAATTCATTCAAATTTTTCCCTGTGTGTTTCAGAGAGAAGAAAACCATAAAAGTAAAAGTTAGAACAACAGAAGGGCGAGTAAAAGAGCTTTGTTATTTTTCCGAAAACTACTGTCAAAACCAGGGAACAAACCAGACTGATTGAATATAAGTGAAAATCAGGAGGGATAAAAAGATATTTCACAAAACGCACGTTCTGATAAAACCTGTTGTACGAGATTATAATTGTAATCAGTTTGATGTATTCAGCAAATGAAATACAGCATAACTTCTTTTATTAAAAACCACAATCCAATAGCCAGTTGTCATCCGGCAGGCGACCACTGGGACCAGGTCGACCGGCCCATAACCTCAATATCTCTGACCAGCTGACGGTCTGCAGAAACATCTGCTGTCTCATTTGCCATACTGATTCTAATCCCACCGTGGCCTGAACTTAGAGAAAACACTCTAATTGACTCAAATTGCAGCCTGCGTTTTCAGGAGATGATATTTGTGGATGTATTTACTGTACGGCAGTGGACGTCACGCCTCACAGAGGTCATCTCTCATGAACGTGTACTGACGAGAGCTTGACAGCATCTTTGTGACATTTATGGAGTTTGCTTTAACTATTTCCCACCCAGAGACATTTTGAGAGACCAAAATTGATTTCCTTTTTTAGCAATTTAGTGAATCTATTTGGTAAAAATCTTTCTAGCTGTGCACTCCTCTACATTGCCTGCAGACTAAATGTTAAAATGGTAAAACAAATATAAAGCATGGGAAGAAAAGTCTGTTCCCTTAAATTTTCCACTGGTAATACATTTGATTAAGGATAAAAGCTTAGAAGTTCTTTCATTTTTCTTGATTTAGTTGATTTGTTGCTAAAATGGAAAGGTGCGTTTGAGACAGAGTCAGCTCTGTCTTCCCTAATATCTTGCAAATTTTGCGAGACAAACTCTATTCTTTAAAACTAATTTGCCCTCAGACTTTGTCGGTCTGAGCACATCATGTATTTTTTTACGTTGACAGCATGAAGCCATAACAAATACTAAAGTTCTCATCTTTAACCTCAAACGTACCTCTATAATGTCTTATAATAAACAGTGTTAGATTTGCGGTCTGTGTTGAAGTAAGTATAGGTTGTTTTTGTTTGAATTAAGATGTGTCAGGTTTAAAAGCTTGCCGTGCAATTTAAATACAACGTGTGAATAGGCACTTAGATTTGACCCGGCCCCTGTTGGTTAGTCTGTGCATGGCACCACTTATGGACCTGGCTGGCGAGAGTTGTGGGTGGTAATTTTTAAGAGCCGTTGTCAACACTGGCAAAGTGAATCATAAAACGCTGCTTTTCTATCTCTCTTTTAGACCTCCCATTGTGCGTGTTTAAAAGTGAGAAGGCAGTTGGAGCCAAGCTCTCATGAAAGTACTGTATTAGCTAAACTCAACTTGAAAGAAACATCCTGCATTTAATTCCCCCTATAAAACAGGTTCATGCATCATTTTTGAGCTGCGATTGCTTTGTTGTTTTCAAAGGGCTGCTCAAATTTGTAGTGATTATTCATTTTTGGTACATAATACTTGCTTTGGGTCATTAGGGAGCTGAGAAAATTATGAATATATGAAAATATTTTGAAACAATTACAAGGGCTGTGGAGATTAGAAATTTGTAAATTAGCCAGCATCAAAAAAGAGTTTGCCTGCCAATGTCAGCTTTGATACACTTCATTAAAGTAACTGCTAAACAAATAGCATAGGAGCATAATTAAAAATGTGTAGCTTACATGCACTGTAAGCTATTTTGGATAAAAGTGTAAGCTTCAGTAATTCTACATTATTGATAGATGTAAGCATCAGATGGCTATACTTATTATTAAGCATTAGATGGATTAGATACACAACTTTGACTTATGCTAAAAGAACTTGACTTGAGTGTAAACAATGTTAATGTTCAGTCTATAAACAATTATATTTAAATGCTGCTGCTGAGTTAAAAGGTTAACAAATATAACCAGGCTTTAGATACTAGTTGAACATCTAGTGAGTTCTACAGCTTTACATAGTCATACCGTTGAGAAAAATTGTGATTAAATAGCTTGTTTCACAAAGTTTGTGTTTTAAAGTTATTGTAATGAGACAATCTCTGCTGCCTCGTGTCTTTTCATCCGTCAATTAAAAAAGCTAATAAATCAAGTTTACTCTTTGCTTTTAAATACTTAATGATACATGGAAACCTTCGCTTTCTTTCTCCCAGGTAGGGCAAATGTTTTTAGCTAGATATTTTGACTTGAGTACGGCTTTAACTCATCACCCAAATAACTTTGGTGTAACTTCACCTCTGTGTGTACAAATACACAATATATACAGAGACAAGCTGGGCTCAATGAGTTCCAGGGTTGGCTGAACGCCTGCTTCAATGTGCCACCCAGTTTGACTTCTCATGTCACCTGAGTTATATCACCTGAGCTTAACTCTGTTCTATTCTGTTTAACCGGGACAGATCTTCAACTCCATAGCGAGAACACTTCCTGTTCTCCGCTATCCTTTATTAATATAGTGACACCCGAGGTCTCTGTTCTCGAACCCACAGCCAAACCAAACCAATGTCCCCAGCCGACAGTTAAGCTTAAACAACAGTGGACACCTCCTAATGAAAACCAGGCAAACGGCAGGCTGCTACGCCCACACACACCTCTCCGTCAGTGAGACTGTTCAGTAGAACCAGCGACAGGTCTGGCCCTTTGTGTCGAGTTAAAGTGTCTCAAAATATCCCCGCATGTTGTTGCGCAGGCATGGGTGGGTGGCTTTTTTAAGTATGATAGATGGAATTTGGCACAGATTCGCCTGACTGCCTACATCGCGGCCCTGCTCTCCCTGGGGGAAGAGAACAGCGTTGAATTGCAATATAGTACCTCCAGCAAGCTTTTGTTTTCCTTCAATCTACAACGACTGAATTGTTTGGCTTTTTTATTGGTTTCTTACCCAATGCCTCTGAGTCCGGCACTTATTGAAGAAGAATGCTTTCGGAAAAGCGGCGCTTCAGTGTTCACCGCTGGCTTTACTCAGCATTACTCAACTAAATTAGACCTGTTTTCACACTCCAAATTATTCCCCCTAAAGCTCTGCCTTTGCTATCTGCATTGCATAAATGCAAAGTGTGGCTTCAGTCTGTGTCTGTAGGCCTGAGGTACAACACAATAAATATAATAAATTTGCATGTACAAAACCTACAAAACAAGATGGCAACTTAATTTAGCACAACAAACTCTTATATAGTTACACCGGCTCTCTGGTATGAATTGATGGGCCCACAAATAATCTGTGGACTTTTTTTGCTTTCACTGCTAAAGTTTGGGGAAATGTAGCTGAGAGTATTAGACCAGCAGTATTTAATTAACGTGAAAGGGGCGGAGCATGTGTAGAATTTTGTAAATGATGGGCGGGTCTTGTGGGCACAGATTTCATGTTGGCCTGAGGTCACATATACATTATACGCTTATCTCATGAATGTTTAATTGCTGAAAGGTGAGAAGCTCTTTCACAGCTTAAGAGACATGATGGAGTTCTCAACTATGTATCGTTTTAGGATCAATCTTATCTCAGATATTTCTCCTAAATTCATCAATATAAACAAATATAAAGACATACGAGTATTTAGCTTTAAAATGCATGTGGATAGCATAGCTCAGCTAAATTGACCTGTGAGAAATCTGAATCTGTTTTGATGAGTTCATCATGGCAGAAGATGTTTGTTGTGTGTGAGATCTGTTTTTTCCAAACTGCTCAGTGACAAACTGTCATTAGAGGTTTGCGCTTGCTGAGCTCTGCTCCGTGTTAACAGCTGCAATTTAAATTAATATTTGATGTTTTAAACACAAGGATCTGTTCAAATGGCATATACATCACTGATGCTGTAAAAATGCCATTTAAATTGAAGCAGTTAGTGCATATGCTCTAAAACATTAAGCTACGGTGCTCATGTGGGCAACGCAGGTTTAAATCCAATATATATACATATATATTGGACATATATATATATAGGAATTGGATGTATATAAAGATTTATTATTAGCAGTAAACCCTCAAGAGGTAGGAGATTTCAAAGTTGGATCATTTACTGCTACTGAGTTTATGAGGCCTTTAATGAAGGTAATTGTTGTTTAATTTATACTTTTGATTTTTCAGCTGTGTGTTGTGTGGGTATAATACCCATCAGAGCAATTACAACAGCCTGAATTAACAAGAAACTGCAGAATTTTCTGTCAGTTTTAGTGAATACGTTCACAAAGACATCAGTCAGGTGAAATACGGTTTTCAGTATCTCAACGTAATACAATTTGACTTGAACTCTCATACAACACAGTCGTTTTCTGAGATGAGACCATGCCGTGACCCGAGGTACCAGGCAAAATATAATGTGGTTATTAAAGGCAGTTTCCTGAATTATTTATAATAACTTGATGTTTTGCTCAATAACAAGGTTGCATCGGGAATGAGGCTTTAAATTTTCATTACAATGCATTGTAATGATAAAAGAACAGAAAAATCGATTACGCTCCAGTCAGGAAATCAGACCTTCTATGCAGATTCCAGAACATCAAACAGTCTCTTTAAAGTTTTGAACACGGGACAGTTTTTTATATTTATTAAAATATGTATTAAAATGATATTTATTTTATGTTTAAGTTTAAAAGAATTCAAATGTAATAAATGTTTTCCTGACAGCCATAAAATTACATAAAGACGTTTGCTGAGGTCTTCGACTTCTCAATTTGGTTTAATTTCTCATTGGAAACAAAGCTAATACGCAAAGCTGCAATTCGTAATTTTTGGGGGGTAAAAATAAACAAAAATCAGTTAAGCAATGACATAACAGATCAGTTGTCAGAGCAGTCTTACCCAGATTTGCAACGGTAACTCTATAGTGACGATTTATAATTTGAGCTTTTGGGTCTGATTTTCTGGGAAATGTCCGCTTGGCTTCAACTGACTTCAACATACGTAAAGAAAAGTAGGCGATGTAAAGTAACCTGCAATTTCATGTTTCAAACAGGGATGGTTTTAAACAGAGGCAGAAGATATGGACTGCTGTTTAAATGAAACAGAGAATAGCGAATCTTCCGCATTATGTGCTTCCTGTATGCTTCCTATATGGCGAGTTTCCTGAATATTGGCAAATCAAAGTCCCAAATCCAAATTTTCAATAGTCACTCCCCCGGGCAGTATAGTTTAGTCCGGGACTAATCCTAATTAATGCTTTGTACTCATCCGGCAATAGGAAGCTAATCCAAACCTTGAAAAAACGCAACTAATTCGATTGTCACGATCTGATTCATGGTTAGCGGGATGAGAGGCGACACCAGTGTGAAATTCCAAACTGATCGACATGCTTTAAATTATTCCGGAAACTTCAAGAGTCCCTTGACCCTTACCTTCCTCTGCAATTCATGAGGGGCTGTTATTGATTTAAGCAGATGTAAGGAGCTGTCTCACCCCAGAGGATATTCAATCTTGTCTGACATCCACGAGTTTATTGCCCAAGATGCTGTTACAACAGTCTGTGCTGCTTACACATCAAAACACTGACATCATTCAACATTCCCGAGTCCTATGCTGCATTCCATTCAAATCGGATGTGGAATTTACTGTATACATGCTTTCCTGTGCAAACATGCTAAACAGGTTTTATGAAATTCCAATTTTCTGATGTGAATGGAAGACAGCGTCGTGACAACCCCTGACAAATATTAGATGTTCAATGTACATTCGGTGACTCAATGTTTTGTTTGATTATCTTTGTTCTGTTTACTTGTGTTGGCAAAAACACCATACTGTGCACTACAGAAGACCTCCCATGCTTAAAATCACCTACTATAGAAAAGATTTTTTATAATATTCTGGAGAAATAAACACTTATAGCACAGGAAATGCACTTCAGGAGGAAACAATTGTTTAATAGTATAGCAACAGTTTTTTTTAATGTTTTTTTTATTTTCTCACAAGAGAATTGGTGCAAAACTCATTAGCAATCCAAAAGAAAGAGAAAAACCCAAGAGATAAAAGAATCAGTCGTGTTTTTCCGTTTGTGTGAGTCGGTCCTCATAAACACCATTTAAAAATGAACGTTTGTCACGTTCAGTCTATTTGCGTTTGCTGTGAGGTCTTTTATATATTAGTGTATTATTATTGTATATGTATATTATATTAATGTATATTAGTGTCTTAAACATTCTCCTAAAAAGAATGTGCCATATGTGTCACTCCAACTTCCTGTTTCATGTCTCACTCCAACTTCCTGTTTCGTTGGGAAATACATCAACAAAGCAAAGTAAACTGTGGATTTCTAGGTCATCGGAGTGTGGAGAATAAAGAGCTGTTAGTGAACTGAGTGAGCAGTTTTTGTGTGTGATACTCGTACAGCAGGGGTCAAAAGTAAAACACTGTTAATAGTGCTGAAAAATGAAGCGTGTCTAGCAGGTTTGAATATATCAATGCCACACAATCAGATACAGGAGAGAAAAATGTGTTATACGAGAAGGAGCAGCTCACGTAAGGCTTTAAATCTGTCCGTAAGCTGTGATGTTGTTGTGCTTAAACCACAGGAGAAAACATCTTCAGATGCATTGCAGCGCTCCAGCTTAAATGGTCCCTCCTTATAAATATGTCATCGGAATTCTGACCATAAATTTATTGTAACGTATTCAAAAAGAAGCAGAGTTTTTCGATTGCCAGCAGAGCCTAACAGCAATTGCTTGTATTTATTCCACAGAGATTTTAAGATCTGAGCGCATTTTATGCGTTTAAAATAAATTGAGGTGAAAGGTAGCGCTAAATCTTCTAGCATGGGAGTCGACGCGGCGTACAGTATCTGACGCACGACGGAATTCAAGTTAACTTTTGCTGAGCAGATTTTGCGCCTCGTGGGTGTGTGAACGCACCCACTGTGAGACCATGTGTAAATTAATTTTAGCTAGGAAAGTAGGGATTTCTAACTGAGTGACTTATTTCCATTAGATTCCAGATTGGTGTTGAAAGACGACAGTCATTAGTGTCATGTTAATGTAGTGCTGTATAATGCAAAATAATGCCCACTAGGTACTAAATTGTGTGTGTGGTTTCAAAAGCTGTGTGTCCTTTATCACAGAGCATATATTATCCAAATAATTTATGGGTACGTGGCACCTCAAAGTGAACTATCCAGCCAAAGTTTCTAAAACTTTAAAATGAACATCTGTAACGTTTCTGTTACTTAATGGGAATGTTATGGAAACGTTCTTACAACCTAAAATTGTTAGCTGGGTTTTCAAACATGTAAGGCACCAAAATCCCCAAAACTATTCGAATGCGTTTGTGTTGTTATTATTAGCGTTCCCTTTAAGCCACATTGTTCCAATAAAATCACATAAGTGGAACTTTAATTTATCCACAAAATGACTGTAAGGTTGGATAAAAAAATACAATATAAGTGACAGAATAAAACTGCTGTAATCAACAGTTTCTGGCGAGTGTATTGGCTGGGAAAATGTACAGAGGTATCAAGTTTAACAGCTCATATTATTGACACTGTTACACCATTCTGGGATCTCGCAGTAAAAATCCAGGCCAAATTTACAGCTCACAAGCAGCCTCAGAGTCAGCACAACAAAAGCAAGTGTATTTATAAAGCGCATTTCACATTCAGTGGTAATCCAGAGTGCTTTACAAAACCACGATGAAGGAACAGAAGAAAACGAAAAGACACATAAATCTAAATACAAACATCATTAAATAATTAGAAATAAAAAGTAACAAGAAAAAGCATCCCATATAAAATAAAATAAAATAAAAGGTTAATAAAGTATGGGTGGCAGCATACAGCTGAAAGCTGTTTGAGTATTTCTAGGTTAAGTGTGTTAAAAATCTTTGAGATATGCCGGACCATGTCTGTTCCAGCACAGCATACGAGGACCTTATTATGCCAACGATCTAAGATTAGAGCCGATTAGATTTAATACCAACAAGACGCTGAATATGTGTGTGTGTGTGTGTGGTCCTGCTATTCTCTACATTATGGGAACTAAATGTCCCCCAGGTATAGTAATACCAGTAAATCTTGACCTTGTGGGGACATGTTTAGGTCCCCATGAGGAAACAAGCCTATAAATCATACAGAATGATATTTTAGAAAACTCTAAAATAGCAGAAGATTTTCTGTGATGGTTAGGTTAAGGAGTAGGGTTAGTGTAGGGGGATAGAACACACAGTTTGTACAGTATTAAAACTATTACATCTATAGAACCATTACATCCCCATAAAACATGAAAACCAACTGTGTGTGTGTGTGTGTGTGTGTGTGTGTGAGCATGCTTCAGTGATTTTCCTAAGCTGCCCTGTGAAAAGGTATTTGTCTCATACTGTGAGTAAAGTTCACACAGAGCGGCAGGGAAAAGCGAAACGTGTTTCAGAAGCAGCAATGGCACATAAAACGAATTGTAAGTCTGAGTATTTTTCTCTGCGAAAATTGTGTTAAGGAAGTTGCATAAAGGTGCCAGTCTGTTTTCTGCTAATTCAATTAGTATGTGAGGAACGGAGTAACTTTGGTGATTGTTAGAGACGCTTGTGTGTTTTATGTACAGTGATATTTCTGGAGTTTTTATAGCACTGAAAGTTCTGTCAACTTTTAAAAAATGTATGAATTTAGGGGTGTCTTCGTTTATTTGGTTTTACACTGAGTGTCATGTTTAAGTTTGTTCGTGATAGTTGTTTACAGCATACAGACATCAGCTGCTGTTGTTCCTTTTGTTTAACCTCATTTATTCCAATTGTTTTTATTGAAATGTGTGTTTAAATGTAATGAAAGTGTTCAATTAACAGAGATTTTCAGAAATATGTGTTTCTAAACCATGTTCATGTGTTCTTTCATTCGTTCCTTTCTTCATATTCTTCATATTCTTTCTTTCTTTCTTTATCACTATATATGAGAGTTCACATGTAATTTCATAAAAATCACATTTATTTGTGTGTGGTTTTAAATTCAAGCCTCGAATGATCGATGATTGCAAACAATAGTCTCTTTCTTCTCTCTCCTTCAGTGCAGTGTGTAATCAGGCCCTACAAGCCCACAGACGAGGCTGCGGTCATCTCTCTCTTCCGCTTTGGGATTCTGGAACATGTCAATCCGGCCTTCTTTAAAGCCATGATCCACACAGACCACATCGGCGTGACTCTCAGCATCTCTGTGGCCGGATATATCATCGGCGGAAGTTCTTATCTCCAGGCTTTGCTCTTTGGAGGAGCGTGGGTCAGTTTGATTTATTACTGCTGCTTCGATATTTACCACAGCTACCTCAAGACGAGGCTGGACCTGGAAATGGCCGACATTCAGGCCAACTTCCTGGATAACCCTGTGAATAATTTCTGGGTGGCCGAGACGGAGGTGAACGGCAGGTCAAAGGTCAGCGGGCTGCTGGCTGTGGTTGGTGTGAAGGATAGAATATTGTGTGACAGGAACGACGTTTGGAACGCTAATGCAGGTGATTCAGGGTCTCAGGAGGGCACCGCGGGGAGTATCTTTCAGTTGATAGTGTCCTTCCCCCAGCGTGGTAACGGTCTGGGGACGCGGCTGGTGGAGACTGCCGTGGGGTTCTGTAAGGAACAGGGCCTCTCTCGCGTGGCCGTACAAATCAGCTCTCCACAGACGGCGGCTATTTCGCTGTTCCGCAAACTGGGTTTCACTGCAACCTCCACACACAGCAACACAAACTCTAACCCGCTGGTTTTAAAACTGGCCAGAATCAATATGATACGTATGGAAAAGTGTCTCTAAATGCAATGTTAACTTTTAAAAGTTGTACGTAGATCTCATACATACAGTCATCCAAATTTAACCATTTAAACACTGTAAAAAAACATTGCTGTCTTAAATTTTTTAGTTTAATCAATTTGTCTGCCCAAGGTACTTTCTTTAATTGTTACTGATGTTAAGTTGCTGTAATTTATTAAAAATTGTTAAAAAACGTGTTTTTATAAGTTATACCAGTCACGATTTAAAATATTAGGTAAATTTAGGTAAACTTAACATACTTTTAAAAAAAAAGCAAGTCTATTGTGTAGGTCAGAATAAAGGGTCCACTGTTTACAACTCAAGTCGTTGAGAGAAAATCCATGTTCTGTTGGCTAACCCCATAACGGAGCTATCGGAGAGCTTAGCAGTACAGTGGCTCTTTTATCTGTGCAGTTGGCGGTATTACAACAATCATAAAACACGTAATGAGCAACTGCAACTTAAATTATTATATAAAAAGTATTTATAGTGTAGATTATATAATTGCACAAAATAATCTAGCCTTACAAGTGTAGCTAGCATGAGGATAAACACAAAATGCAGTAGATATCTATATTTTTTAGGTTTATAATTATATATTTTGATTTACAAATATAGTATTTAGCCTACATATCCTACACAGTGCATTTAAATATTTGGTTAAAATTATACATGCAGACATATATATATATATATAATATATATAATAACTATATATTCAGGTTGTATATTGTTATTTCCTGGTTGGACATCTATAATACACATTAAAAGCATATGTTATGATGCGTTTCTCAAAGGTGTGCTGATTGGTTGAGACACACACACACTACTACACGCAGCACAGACATCAATCATTGGCTCAGATCTTGTCAGATGATATTAAAGAACTGTCCAGCCAACAGGTGATGAATCCTCCAGCGAGGCCTCTGTGCTCCTGAGCCATTTTCAGCCACTCAGAGAGGAATTAGTTTCTAGTAATGACTTCAATCATTATTATTCATGTCATGCAGACGGACAGGTTTTAAATGAATTG
>JAZGTI010013234.1:0-11917 GCA_036877585.1 Botia kubotai
ATAGACTATCTGTTTACACAAACTGATTGTGTATTGTTTACTGTTCTTGATCCTCAGATGATCAAGTGAAGCCTGTTGCCCTTCCTGCAGCTGTCTCTACCCCTCCTCCACCGAAAACACCCGAGCAAGTCCCCGCAGTCACTTCAGCCACTGATTCTAAACCCGTGTTGGATATCAGACCCGCTTCACCAGTGACTATTGTTTCTGTTCCCTCAGTAGAGGGCCCTGAGGTTATTGCCTCAGCATCCCCTGAACCTCCAACTATTTCGACTTCTCCCCCTACAAACAATCCCAAACAATCAGAGTCTCCGATTAGTGACATTGTTGATGCGCCGGTTGTCCCAGAAGCACCTGCTCAGAAGGCAGAGCCTGAAGAATCCTCCACTTATGTGGAACAGACTTCTGCTGGAGTTGTAGAAGAGGAGCAAGAGGTAGCTATGGAGACCGAGCTTGTGACAGAGCTTGTGACCAACATGGAGCCTTTGTCTGACCCTAGCCCTGCTACCATCATCTCCACCCCTGTGGAGGCTCCTCCCACTGTAGCTAATGGAAATGAGGCTTCTAAAGATCCTGTAAACACAGCAACACCTGTTCCAGAGTCAGCCATTGATGAGCTGAAGGAACAGCCTTTGTTTAACGGTTTGCCTCAGGACTCTGCAGAGACTCCTGTAGTGAAGCCTGAGTGCTCCACTAATCAAGGTGATGAACCAGTGGTTTCTCATGTCCAGCAGAGCTGCCTTACCGCTGTGAAAGTACCTGTAGAGGAGGTTGAGCAGAAAGCAGAGGAGATCCCCACCCTTGCAACAAGCTACCCTGTTGAGGAGACAACTATGCAAGGTATGTAAAAATATGAATAAAGGTTTAGCATCTTAATTTTTGCTCCTCTTCAAGAGCCGGTCTGACTTTATCTGTTTTCCTTGCCTAGCTGTTGTGACAACAGTGCCAAAGAAGAAAAAGAAGATAAAGGATCTGAATAAGAAAGATGTGGGAGATGTCCTAGATGCCTTCAAAGAGGTTTGTAGTTCTTGTGAAAGACGGCCATTCATTGCGGCCACCCTGTTTGCACCTTGCGTGAATGCGAGGTGTACATAATTTTTTTTAATTGACTTATAGTAAAAAAGAGTGGTGATGACATTATACACCATGTCTTAGCTCTAATCTTCTGTACCTGTTTTAGCCAGAGGAGGAGAAGCCTGCTCCTGAACCAGAGGTTGCTCAGAAAGCACCCTCCCCTGTTCCAGCCCCTGTCCTGACAGCAGACGAGTCAGAGGAAACATGGGAGGAGAAGGAGGACAAACTCGACACAGAGAATATTGAACCGGAGGCACCCAAACCCGTGGAACAGAAGTATCAATATAAAGAAGGTTTGAAAGTCATTCAGTTGTCCATTTTGAGAACATTGGTCCTTAGTCTATGGGAGACCTTTTGATGATAGCAATTTAGTGTGTATTTGCCCTTAACACTTTTCAAATTTCAGAACTCATAAAATTGAAGACTTTCTAACATTTTCCCTGTCACTGTTACCCTTACAGAGCAATGGAAGCCTATTGACCCTGAGGAGAAGAAACGATATGACCGGGAGTTCCTGCTCGGCTTCCAGTTCATTAGCGTGAGCATGAACAAGCCTGAGGGTTTGCCACAAATCTGTGATGTGGTGTTGGACAAGGTGAAGCTTCCATCTGAATCCAATGGCGATTTGAAGTTACAGCTTACAGTCGTACCTACAATCACTCTCTTTCTCTCACTATTTGCACAACAGGCGAATAAAACACCTTTGCGTCCCTTGGATCCCAGGAGTCTGATGAACTGTGGGCCTGACTTCACACCCTCGTATGCTAACCTGGGCAGACAGTTGTCTGGAGGAGGGCGAGGACCGGTCAGTTGATTTGTTTTTGTACTTTAACCTTTCAAAAGTCTGAAGTGAGTGGCTGTATTTTGAGGCGCATCATTTATTTTTAAAAGTTGCACTCCTCTCAGTCTGGACGACGCCCTCAGCCTGGTCGAGGGAAAGAGCAAGTCGGGCGCAACCCCAAGATCATCACCAGCTTATCTCTCAAAGACAATGTGGAACTAAACCAGGCCGAGAATGCTTGGACGCCTTCAGTTAAGAAGCAAGTCAAAAGCAAAAGTGCAGGAGACGAGGAGGACGATGCAGAGGCAGCGAAAACGCAGGAGCTGTTTCGCCGCATACGCAGTGTCCTTAACAAGCTTACGCCACAGATGTTCCAGCAACTGATGAAGCAGGTGACAGAGCTCACCATAGACACAGAAGAGAGGCTCAAGGGCGTCATTGACCTCATCTTTGAGAAAGCCATCTCCGAACCCAACTTCTCTGTAGCTTATGCCAACATGTGCCGCTGCCTTATGGGGGTGAGTAACGTTCATTGAGGATGTGTTGTAGCAATCATGTGATAACTAACTTTTGTGCCACTTATTTTTGTGCTATTTTTGTTATTTTGGGCCACTGACCTACACTGGAAGTTTGTTGTTCTATAATTAAAAAATATTTTCTTCAGTTATAACTTAACCAGCTGTTTCTAATAAAGAGTAAAGCCCTTCCGCAATGCTTTTGGCACCTAGATTCTCAAACTTTCTTCAAACTGGGTACAGTGCAGTGTAATTTGTTGTAATGGGGGAAATGGCTTACCATTAAAATGAAAAAGCTCACAATAAATAGAAGACAAGACAATTTTATGACCTCTGAAGTTGACCATACAATTTGAGGTTTGAGCACCTTTCACTGACCATGAGTTGAAAAGGTAGTTAAGGATTTTCAAACTTTATTTTGTATTCTATTAGTGAAGTGCCCTGAGCTTATATGGTAATTGTCAAATTAAGGGTTTTTAACATCTTAATCAATTTAAAGTAATTGTATTTGCTTGTCTGTCAGCTTAAAGTCCCTACTTCAGACAAACCGGGAGTCACTGTGAATTTCCGCAAACTTCTGCTCAATCGCTGTCAGAAGGAGTTTGAGAAAGACAAGGATGATGATGAGATATTTGAGCAGAAACAGAAAGAGCTGGATGCTGCCACCGAGGTAACGTATCTCCACATATTTTGAAAATAATGTGAAAAAAGTCTTCTAGGTTAGTTTCATTTAAATTTTGAAATATTTTTAAAACAATTTGAACAATTTTCACCACAGGGGGAGGAGCGTCAGCGCTTGAAAGATGAGCTGGAGGAGGCCAAGGACAAAGCACGCAGAAGGTCACTTGGCAACATCAAGTTCATTGGAGAACTGTTCAAGCTGAAGATGCTGACAGAGCCCATCATGCATGACTGCATTGTGAAGCTCCTGAAGAACCATGATGAGGAGAGCTTAGAGTGCCTCTGCAGACTGCTGTCCACCATTGGCAAAGACCTAGACTTTGAGAAGGCCAAGGTAAAGCAAAACAGTCTGAGTCTAGAATTCAGACTTTCTCTACCATGCGCCACTTTCAGTCCATGTTTTCCAAAGTGTGATTTGAAGTCACTGTTTGTGTGCAGCCTCGTATGGATCAATACTTCCACCAGATGGAGAAGATCATTAAAGAGAAAAAGACGTCTTCTAGAATCCGATTCATGCTTCAGGATGTTGTAGACCTTCGACGGGTAATTACATGCTTGTTTTAACAAATTAGCATTGTGTAACAAAGTTTAAGATTTCAGTTTCTAAAATTTATTTTCAGAAGTTCATTGTCCATTCTTGCCTTTGCACTTTTCTCTTAATCCATTGTTAATGTGGTCTCTCACACAGAACAATTGGGTGCCTAGGAGAGGAGATCAGGGCCCTAAGACTATTGATCAGATCCATAAAGAGGCTGAGATGGAAGAACACAGAGAACAGATCAAAGTACAGCAACAACTGCTGTCTAAGAAAGACTCCAGTCAGGGGCGAGGGGGGCGTGGTGGGCCACACTCTTCTGGTGGCCGTGGTAGCCAAACACAGGATGAGGGTTGGAACATAGTGCCTATTACCACCAAGAACAGACCGATTGACACCAGCCGCCTCAGTAAAATCACAAAGGTGTGAATTTTTTAGTTGATTAATGATCGTTTGCGTTTTGCACATGAGGTTTTCTGGAAACCCAATTTCTTCCCCTTGGCTCTTTCCAGCCTGGTGATTTTAACAACCAGCTGCTGGCCCCAGGAGGAAAGGGCTCATGGGGTAGCTGGGGCAAAGGGAGCAGTGGAGGTACTGGGACTAAGTCCACTGTTGATCAAGGTAAGCAGTCACCCAGTTTTATATAACTTGCATCATAGAAAGTCATCTGTTTATTTATGCTCAAGCTGGGCCGTTGTAGCATTGATGCCAAGTTTGTGGTAACTGTTGGTCTAATGCTGTCTTTTTTCTGAAGCGGACCAGGGGAGACCTGCCACCAGCACGCTCAACCGCTTCTCTGCATTGCAGCAGTCTGGACCTTCATCTTCCTCACAGGACTCCGATCGGAGAGTGCCTCAAAGGCAAGCTTTCACATTCCCTTTATTGGCACAAATAGAATTGACATCAGCGTTGCAAGGTAAAAAATCCTAATAGGGTCATGTTAGATGTTTTCTGACTGTTTTTTTCCGTTTTTTGCAGAAGTAGCTCAAGCAGAGACCGCAGTGATAGAGATCGCAGCGAGCGGGACCGAGATCGCTTTGAGCGTTTTGATAGCAGGCGTGAAGAGCGTGACAGAGGGCTGGACAGACCCCGTCTGGCAATCACCAAACGCAGCTTCAGCCGGGAAAACGAAGAGCGTAGAAGTGACAGCCGCGGGCCCCCTGACTCCGTTCGTCGCGTGTCCAGCATGACAGACAACCGTGACAGAGGAAGTCGTGAGCGTGATCGAAGCAAAGATACAGGTGAGAATCAACAGACTTGAAGAAATGCTTTAACTAGTGGTGCAGAGCCATTTTTCTAAACCTAGAACCACTTTCCTTCTAAAGTAATGCTCCTAACAAAGCCAGTTTAAGAACTGATTTGGAGTAAGTGGAAAAGGAGGTTCACAACTGATGGTCCTTGTGCCGTTTCAATTTTTTCAGTGAAACCTGTGTCGGCTCCTCCTAAACCTCCTGCTCCAGCCAAACCAGCCCTGAGTGAAGATGAGTTGGATAAGAAATCCAAAGCCATTATTGAAGAGTATCTCCACATCAATGATCTAAAGGTACATGCCTTCAGTCATGCTCGTTTACAATGAATCGCTGCTCCACTGATGACCTTCATTTTGTGCCACGTGTCTGGGCCACTGATCTACCGTGATGGGCTTGAGGAACTGAGGAGCCATTGTTTACAACCCTTAAACATCTTAAACACATTTTTACCTTTAGCAAATTCACCAAGTAAATAAAACAGCTGTGTAGAAGATGACTTCCACTGACTTTGCTTTTTTGTCATTGGTCCTCAGGAGGCAGTGCAGTGCGTGCAAGAGCTGAACAGTTCCTCTCTGCTTTTTGTGTTTGTACGGAATGGTGTGGAGTCCACACTAGAGCGCAGCACCATCGCTAGAGAGCACATGGGGCTGCTGTTGCAGAAGCTGGTCAGCGCTAAAATACTTGCTCCTGAGCAGTACTACAAGGGGTGAGTTCATAGCAGCAGACATGTCCACAAAGATATCTGAAGATTGTAACCACCTGGTCCAATGATGACCTCTGTTTTGTGCCACGTGTCTGGGCCACTGACCTTCACTGATGGGATTGAGGAACTGAGGATCAGCTTTTTGTTGGATATATTATGTAGATTTTATTAAATAAAATTAAGTTTTTAAACCTTATGGTAAATATGGTTTTAAAATGGCCATATTTACATATTTATGACAGCTGCTCTTTGAAATGCCTTGGCATATGTTCTGATATTTTGTAGGTTTGTTCATTCATTAGGCTTCATGATTTCTCCATGTTGTAATGGGAGGCAATGCACTCTTGGTTTTAATAATTGATCTGGTTTAACTTTAGACTGCAGGAGATTCTGGAGCTAGCAGATGACATGGCCATTGACATTCCTCACATTTGGTTGTACTTGGCTGAGATCATCACACCCATGTTGCAGGAGGGAGGCATCGCCATGGGCACACTCTTCAGGTTAGACACTGCTCATGTAGTATTAGATTAGGTATAACTTGCTAAATAATGCGATATGCAATACAGTAATACTTTTAAATTTGTAAAATCCATTTAAATTAGTATGCATTATTTAACCAACATGTTTAACATTCTTTCTGGGAAAAGCATCACTGAAAGTGAACAGCCATGTTTCACACTGCATAAAAACTAATCTGCAGATGCTGCGATCATTTCGGTATCTTGCAGCAGTAATTTAGATGGTTGTTTAAAGGCAGTTAATGCATGTAAACAATATGAATGTTTTAATCTTGTTTTATAGGGAGGTGTCCAAACCTCTCCTTCCAATGGGAAAAGCAGCTGTCCTTCTGGTTGAAATACTCAACCTTCTCTGCAAAGGACTGGTGAGTTTTGTGCTGTTAAATCTACATTTTGTTCTATTAACTTTCAATATAATTTCACTTTTTTTGTCTAATCTCAGAGTCACAAAAAGGCTGGAGTAATGTGGTTGGAGGCGGGGCTTAGCTGGAAGGACTTCCTGCCTGAGGATGAACATGTCAATAAGTTTGTTACAGAGAAGGTACTGAAAGCCATTTAAAGCGCCTAAAAAAACGCCTTAAAGCGTGTTCTGTATTGATTTGTCTAGACCTTCATTCTTGAATATGTATTTAGGAAGAGCACGTCTTATACAGTTGCCTGTGAGAGACGCACCTGAGAACATTGTGCAGTTATATAAGTTATTTTTATTTTTGCATGTCAAAGTAAATTTTCGAAAAGTTTAAAATAATTTAAAATTAGCTGAAGATGGTTGCTATGGGGGTAAAGTGTCACATGTTCGGGGTAAGGTTTGTCAGTGGCTCAACTAATAATGATTCTAAGCGTTGCCTCCAGAAAATACTTTTACCTATAAATACTGCTATAAAAGTTATGCTGCGGTCAAATTTTAAGCCCTTTCCCAGCTGGTTTCTGAAAATGAATAATGTGCAGTAAAGTAACACACTTGGAATAGGATTGTGCATTAGTAAATCTCATTGGCACCACTTAACCCACTCTCTCCTATAGATTAGTGCTTTTATGAACCTGGAGCTAATTAAAATTTTGTATTTGCAGAAAATGGAGTTCACCTTAGGTGAGGAATCTGAGAAGCCCAGTAAGAAGGAGCTGACTGCAGAGGAGCTGAGTAAACAATTGGACAGGTTGTTACAGGATAAAGCCAACAACCAGAGGATCTATGATTGGGTAGAGGTGGGTGTGTGTTTTGGCTCGGGTTCAAGGCTCCTAAATCAAACATTAGGGTTTTGGAATGATCTGTTATAATCAGTTTTTTAATGCGTCGTGACTGGCATTTGTCTTTTAAAGGCTAACCTCGATGAGCAGCAGATAAGCTCTAATCAGTTTGTGCGGGTTCTGATGACATCTGTATGTCAATCAGCCATCATCTGTGAGTAAATCCTCTATGTACAGTCCATCATCCTCACATTAGTCAGAATTTTATCTGGTTTTAATTGCGTTGTGCATTAATGATCTTTAACAGGTGAGAACCCTTACAGAGTGGATGTGGAACAGATTACCCAAAGGGCCAAACTGCTCCAGAAGTACCTGTCTGATGAACTGAAGGAGCTGCAGGCCCTCTATGCTCTACAGGCCCTCATGGTGCAAATGGAGCAGCCGGCCAGTGAGTGTTCCTTTTTCTACTGTTTTGAAAATGTATTATAATTAATAGGATCCAATTGCTGTCAACAATTTTCGTGGCTGGTTAAAACAAAACCTCAGATTAACAGAAAAAAATACTTCATCGCGTGTCATAACGCCACAATTGGACATGGTGTTACGGTCTATAGATCAGTCTTTCTGCTAATTGTATTCAGTACACTAAACCAGTACACTTTTATTTAGTATACTTTGTACTGAATACTTTAACTTCTGGCTTTTTTAACTTCTGTTGTTGAAAGTGTAGCTAAACAGCATGATCTTTTATCTAGATTTACTCCGCATGTTCTTCGACGCCCTGTACGACGAGGATGTCATCAAAGAGGAGGCCTTCTACAAATGGGAGTCCAGCAAAGACCCAGCTGAGCAGCTAGGGAAGGGCGTGGCTCTAAAGTCCGTCACCGCCTTTTTCACCTGGTTACGGGAGGCTGAGGATGAGTCTGACAACAGCTAATGCTGAACCATAATAGCCCAGTTTGCACTGGAGAGAAACCAGTGCTGGGACTATTGAGGAGGATACAAAGCTGAACTTGATCCTCATGAAGCCAATCTTATTACTTCAGGGTGGCTCAGATAATAACTACAATCATTTCTCTGTCATTACTTTTGCGCTCTGTATCACTTGTGACTAAAATCCACCAAAAACATAAAATGTAAAAAAAAAAAAAATCTGCAGGACTGCTAAAACGTGTTAATTCGTCATTTATATTTTATGAGAAATTCTTGAAAACCAGTACAAACCACGGCTGCTCTTACATGTTAATAGATTTATATGCAAGGTGATGTGACAAAACAGATGCTGTCATATAGTGTAGAGGAGGATGGGTTCATGTATAATGTCAGATCAAACATGAGGCTCTTACAATAAGGATTTTCTTTTGTGAAAGAAGATTCACATTTTTAAATCTACAGAGAAGAAAATGTATAGGAGCGTAGTTTTTGCCGAATTCTCAAAGTGACAAATAATTTGAGTAGCGTTTGTATTTTTCCCCCCTTTTTTGCTTCCTGTATACTTTGGTAAGGGGATGGACCTGTTGAACTTCAGGATGATGGTAGATGGACTTTGACCTTTTAGTGCTGCTGGAAAAGGTGGTGGTCCAACATGCTTCCTAACAAAGCCATCAATGTCCTGCCTCCCACCCCACACTTTTGCATCTTACCTCTCTTGAAGAACTGATCAGGGTCTTCGTGGAAGCCCTACTTGAGCAAGCCTGCAGTGAATTTTTAAGAGAAATCATTAAAACTTGAAGCATATAGAAAAATCAACTTGATGACATGACAGTAATGATCCAAAAGCCTTTTCTACTTGCAAAGTGGAAACACATTTCAGGAGCGATCTGTACATATATATGGAAATGTTTTTTCTTTTATTTTCAGAAATTAAAAGTTAAAAAATCTGGTGTAATGCCATTTATTTTTTCCAACAGAAATGGCAGTTTCCCTGTATTTAAGATTTTTTTTTCCAGATGGTAAGAGGTGCTTACAATGATCCGTTGATTAGTTTTATTGAAAAAATTGTGTAAATATTTTTTGCTCTTTATTATTTAAGGAATTAATGCTTTCACATCGAACTGGAAACGTTGGAGAGTTGATACATGGCAAATAATAAAATACTATCAAGTTGCTAAAGAGTGTGTTTGAGGAATCTGGGGGCAGGAGTGTTTTTGTTGTGACTGCAGTGTGGTTTTGATTTGACGAACTGCAGCTTTATGCTGAAACGCTGTTATTCATCTTTCTGCCAGAAGAGGGCGTAGGCTAAACGTAGAAGAGCATATTCTGGCACTGCATCACTATAACTGCAGTGTCAAACAAATCAGTTCTTAAGTGTTTTTGTGCATGACGATGCACTCGTACCGCTTATGGAGGACCAAACCTACAATTATAAAACATTGTGGGGGGTAAAAATGCTTAAAAAGCAAAGAATAAATTATATTTAATAGTGGTATTGGTCCTTCAACCATACATGGACTGCTACGGTATTTAAAGCTATGAACATGAGCATCTCCGAATCGGAATATAAACCGATTTGACTGCAATATGTAAATTTTTCAAAATTACTCTGGCGTAATAGGTGTGGTGTGCTCTTGTAGACACCGACATATTCTGCAAATGCTAAATTATTTGCAGCCATTTATGTTGCTAACTAATATTGCCATACAGGTGTTACTAAAAAAAAACTACTGTAAATTGAGACAAACATGGTTACCGAAAGTAGACCGTTCCTGTTCTATGTTATAAACCACAGCCCACCCTTAAGACAAGACTAGTTATTACACTTTTCTTTGTATAACATGCACTTCTGCTGTTATGGCCTCTGGTGCGGAATTAAAATTTGTTTTGCTCTGTAAGGAGGCACACTACTATCAGAGCTTCTAGACCTGTAAGTTTTCATCGGTTTTAATGCTATTATATGTTTATAATTAAACATTATATGCTGTAAGCGTATTAGCAGCAGTATACATTTGGAAATAACACGTTTTTCCAGGGTCTCAACATAATAAAAGATGATTGCATTAAAAACCGTTATATGTACAGATTCTTTAAACAGAGAATGAAAATGCATTAAGTACCAATCGACACGCATTAGCCGCATCCATCACAGCAGCGCTGTTCGTGTGAAACAGACTCGTATATCTTTAAGAGCGCGCGCATTACAGGTGGGATGACGCTGTCAGAGAGATTCAGTGTGCTGAGGACGACGTGTTTCGTGGCTTAACGACACACTTCTGCCCTTCTACTTTTGCTTTCTGATGCTAAAGAAAAGCTGGTGGTCTGTTATTCGCTGCCGAAGACGGCTTCAGGATTATTCTCCTCAGATCCAAAGCTAATGCTGTATCCATGTGCAATGCTTTTGACAGCATTACCCCAACTAAATCTAAAGGTAAGCGTGCGCTCCGTGATACTGACAAAATGGTTATCTCGTTTTCTTCCTACACCGTCAGTGTTAATGTTATTGATGAAGGTAATGCATGTATTAGGTATTGTTAAAATGGCAATAGGCCGTCACGTAATAAGGATGAATAATAACGGAGGGAGAGCGCTTGCCTGTTGCCAGGAGCGGTTGCCCTGTTGTTTATGAAAATGATCTGATCATGAATCGATATTGCAGTACCTGGTGGTACTTGTGATCGTTTGTTTTATCTCACTCTCACTTCAGAATTGGGATTCATCTAACAGGGCCTAATCCATTACCTTCCAGTCCTCAATTAGACGCAAAATGCACCTGTAATTAAGCAATCGTTTGTGGCATCACTTTTATACGGGCATTTTAGATAACCCGTTTCATTATAGTTTTTTGTGCATGAAAGGAATATTTACAAGAAATGCACACGATTCACAATTTAACAGTTTATTTGTAAATATTTCTACAGGGTTATATATATAGCTCAGATACAATGGCACGTTTCATAGAGCTGTGGCTGCGTGTTGTGCATGGTCAATGGGAATTAATGATGCTCAGGGACAGATGGTTCACGGGTTACCTGTTGCTATAACGACGGGACCTTACGTGGCGTTAACTGCATTGTGTTGCTTTTCCTGGATTGAGCTCAGGTGGCACGCGCTCGGCCTATTTTAGCGTTATTGTTTAATGCAACTTAAATTCAGTTGCAAGTGCGGAAATATATTTGACATTAAGAGGCTAATCATGCTTTTATATATTAGGACAGCCTTACTGCTTGAGAGACAATGCATCGCGTCGCTGAACGGATGCGTGGACTCGAGGTTTAATTGCTTGCTTTCATATATCTCAAATGTGTGTTTTAAGCTTAATTCTCTGTCCAAATAGACTTGTAACACAATTTAAATGTAAAATAGACATGCCTGGATTAAATAAAACATACCATGGGTATTACTTTTTGGACATTTGAAATTAATTGTTTTTATTGTTTATTACATCTCTTAATCACATTTGTCTTTTAAAGGACACACAAATGACTTTAGATTTAAGGCTTAATTGACCTAATTCCAATCACTCTGACCCATGTCTCTCGCCTCTGCTGTGACAACTAACCCCAAATCACAGAGAAATATTTGACCCACATATCGAACTAAAAGATGGTGTCTGTAATCTTCTTCAGGAGCAGCTTTTCCTTGTGTGCTTTAAAGGGCAATCTGGCTTAAGTATCTACCTTCACCCTAGACTGTGATGTCACACGTGCATCAAAAACCACCTGTGATTTTTTTTGGG
>JAZGTI010013235.1:0-15015 GCA_036877585.1 Botia kubotai
CTAGCTGTTACACTGCTTACACTAGCTGCTACACTGCTGTTACACTGCTTACACTAGCTGTTAAACTGCTGTTACACTGCTTACACTAGCTGTTAAACTGCTGTTACACTGCTTACACTAGCTGTTACACTGCTTACACTAGCTGTTACACTGCTGTTACACTGCTTACACTAGCTGCTACACTGCTGTTACACTGCTTACACTAGCTGTTACACTGCTTACAAGGCTGTTACACTGCCTACACTAGCTGTTACACTGCTTACACTAGCTGTTACACTGCTTACACTAGCTGTTACACTGCTTACACTAGCTGCTACACTGCTGTTACACTGCTTACACTAGCTGTTACACTGCTTACACTGCTGTTACACTGCTTACACTGCTGTTACACTGCTTACACTAGCTGTTACACTGCTGCACACAGTGGAAACACATCCACCCAACACTGTCCCTCATGAAAGAGTCTATTGTTGAACTGAGAGAGTGACACATGCGTCTCAAAGTGACACTCTTCCTCATGATCTTCCTCACTCAATATGTTCATCTACACATTTCTGGACTATAATAATCTATAAAGGCCATGAAATAGGCGGTGTCTCAAAACCTCGTGAGCTACCTATCTAGACAGCATTTTTAGGGCACTCTAGGCGCTTTCCAGTCCAACGTCTTTGAGCATCGCAGGTGCATTCGTGAGCTCGAATCAAGTACTGACCTCACCCGCGATACCTAAACATGCTGCCTAGGTAGACAGCTCGGAAGGTTTTAAAACACAGCCATACTGCTGACTGGCGAGACCGGACTCATTTTGCTTGACTGGGATACTGAGTGCATTCAATCCGCGTTGGCTGCGCGTTTACGTACCTGTTCAACCCGGCGGACCTTCGTCTCTGCTTTAGCAAGTACACAACGAGTAAGACACCGCCGGCTATAGTGGAGTTCCTCGCTGTCAGGTGCTTACTGACGGCCGCCATGTTTCCTGCTGTAAGACGGGCCGGTGATGAGCGGCGCGCACACACACACCCGGAAGAGACCATCCTCTACCGGCGACCGTACACGTGATCTCACCGTCATCACCAACCTGTTGTGCCTTTATTAACCCATTAAAACAGCACGTACATGTGCACGCTGCGAAACTGCGCTCTGTAACTGTTTAGATTAAAAATAAACTAAAACCAGTTATTGAGCAAGTGCATAACAGATCAGTAATCAAATGGTCTCCTTATCTTATCTGTGCATTTGGCAGACGCTTTGGATAAAAGCGATTGACATTACATTATACTATAATAGTATCCTGAGTATGTGCAATCCCTGGGATCGAACCCATGACTTTGGCGTCGTTAACGCCATGGTCTAACCACTGAACTACAGGAAAGCTATATTATCTAACTGTACGTTTGCAATGATGATTTATAATTTCAGCTGTCGGGTCAGATTTCTTGGGAAATGATAGTCTTTATTTGATGTCAATATAAGTAATGAAAATGACGGCAGCTTTAAGATACACCTGTAAAGGTGTGTAACATTTGCCAGAATGAATGAATGCAGGTGATATTCGTTAATCTACAGACTGTTAATCTTTTTTCTAAATACTTTTACTGAGTTTTACCATTTTTCTGCAGGTTTCGAGTTTCTACACTGTATAGACCTTCAGATATCATATGAAAAACTGTACTGTACTTCTTTACTGTTCACTGTAATATAATGCAGTATGCATGACACTATTTCTATAATTATGTATATAACTTACACGTAATAAACTGTATTGCTACTGTTATTGTTAATTACAGTGACGATAACTCTGATAACAGTCACTGAAGACATTTTTATGCCCATGAGTGTCTGCACTGATTGGTAACCTGTGAGCTACCAAGATCAGTAACGTATCCCAAAAATAATAATGAATAAAATACATACAGTACAATCTGATACAGGAAGTGGTCTACATCACGTGCCTGGCAGAACTCGTGTGCGGAATAAAACATGAGCTCTCTGCCCTAAAGCTCAAATACTCATACTAATGAATTTCTCCTGAATTAGACGTAATTTATCAATCATGTGTTACTTTTAATAGTGGTGTCTGTCAGGTATCAATAACGCGGAATTAATTGATCACCAGCTATTTCGCTACAGACGGCGCTGTTTGACAACATATTTCACTCACACGATCAGCACTCCGACCTTCACTACAGAGAATTGACATAAACTGAGTCAACAGATCGATCATAAACAGCGCAGAGGAGAAAAATCAATGCGGTGAATTGATCAAAACATAAATCCATCAGGACCGACAAGGAAAATTCTGATGTTTGAACAAGTTTAACATAATCAGAGTCATTTGGTTACTGGTTAGATCAGAAAAACACAGTGGACTCATTAGTATGCGTTTTAATGTTATTCACAAATGTTATGAATCACCTGTCCATTAAGATCCATCTGCTGGAGAGACAAATTGAATGCGAGACAGACACAGTTAGTTCATTCCTTTAGCCAATCTGACCCTCAGACATGTATTAGGGAGATGATGTACTGCTATAACTGTCTTGGTCAGTGATTTATGATCATGGTCAACCGTTTGCAAGACTCAAACCGCCAACCTGTTGGTTACCAGCCCTCATTTAACCATTACACCACAAGTTTTTTAAGGTATGATATTTTGAGCCATTAAATGAATATATAATATATACATTAATATATTCTTTACGCGTTTCTGAAATTAAGTGATTATTTAGTCCATTATATAAAATAATCATGTATTACATTTGACTAATATGGATGTTTTATTTGCTAACTAAAGTTACCAAATTATAATGGAAATGCATGTAGCGTTTTTGTGCGTCTCCGTAAAATGTTTTCATAGGTAATGTATGCAGAAATCCTGCGCTCTGATTGGAGGAGAGAGTTAAAGTTCCGTCCTGCGCGTGTCACTGTGTCCCAGCAGTAGACTGACACGCGCGCGCCCGCCCGCGCGCTGTAGTTACAGCTGATCCACACAGAGTCGCGGGCTCGCGCGTGTGTTGAGTTCTCTCCGATCTGTGTTCAGTTCTCTCTGCTCTGTGTTCAGATGATGGACGCGAAGGATCGCGGCGGTGTGATTTTAACAGCCTTTCATTCATTCAGAATTCACACCGATGAGCAGAAATACACGACGGACAACAGGTCAGACTCCAAACACACACACACACACACACACACATAGACGTCTAAATGGGGTCATTCCACAGCCTTCTATTGCTTTTATACACAGCTCGTTCTAAACACTATAACCTAACCCTGACCCCACACTCTAACCCCAACAGAAATATTTCTGCATTTTTACAATGAAAAAACATTATTAATTATACACACAATATTTGCCCCAGTTTGCTCTATGATTTTGATTCAATGAATTTTCTTCATTTCATAAACATGTATTTGTGCAAAACATGCTCCAGAGAAGTACATGTGTGTATGTATGGTGGACAGTACATATACAGTAGCATGTGTATGCGTGTGTGTGTCGTATGTTTAGAATGTACTGCATGACAAAACAATCTGTCAATTAGTCTGTTGAACTTTATGATGGATGGTTATGTCATTGTATTTTTATATAGCTAAGCTTTTCTGTAAAAATACAAATGATGTTTTGCACTTCAGTTATCGTTAAACCCATTAATGTGTGTGTGATCTTTCTACCAGCACATATAACATGTTCTCCCAGCAGTTCTGTTGTTCTCGCGTCGCTGGACGTGTTTGTGAACGATGTTTGATCGTGGACATGTTAATGTTCAAATATTTGCTGAACACACACATTTATGTGTCCTACATCCCTCCATGTGTTCTGAAGGAGTAAACGTGTGACTCACTGGTTTATTTCTGTGCAGGGCTGATATTTCTCTGAGCGTGTGCAGTAATCACGCATTCATGTGCAGAAATGACTTCCAGCTGTGTGTTCATTCCACAAGCATGCATCATCATCATGATTTCTGCTTCTCCTGCCTCAGATAGAGCAGTGAATGTGTTTGTAGAACAACACGACACTGGGTTTTACACGAGTTTTAAGTCTTTCCATGTTTAAGTAGGAAAGTGTGATCCTATAACATTTGATTTCACGTTTGTATGATTATTTTTGTTTTGGTTTTTGTCTCAATAAAGTCAGTCAGTTATGTGTTATACTGGCCCACATGTTTCTGCTCCCAGCATGCATCACTGCGGGAGTCTGTAGCGCGTTCGGCGCGTGTCCATCAGTGTCTCATCAGAGGATGATGTCAGAGTCAGGCAGTGACAGCTCACGCTTCTGTCTCTCTCTCTGTCTCTCTCTCTGTCTGTCTCTCTCTCTGATGTTCACATGATTGTTTTCTTCAGAATGAAGTCTGTTTCGAAATAACATAAACACAGGTGAAATGTGATAATGCAGGAATTTCATGTAATGACGTGTTGAGGAACGGATGAAGGGTTTAAATTTCTGCCTGTCACCACCAGACGAACGTGTGTTTTGTTTCTGCTGCTTTTCTGACTTTTGTTTATTATTAGTGATAGTTAATACTGTCACCCAACACAACCTCATACATCCTCACAGTGGGATTTTAGCATCATTTAAAAATATATTGATTGTCATACTAATATTTTCTCCTAGGTAAAATTATCAATTTATTAGAAATTTTAACCATTTGCTTATTTATGGTCAAACCCAAAGACAGTCAGTTGTGCAGAGACACACACACACACATGCACACACACACACACACATGCACACCCACACACACACACACACACACACACACACAGCTGTTCTCTGTAGCTCAGCATTGTCGTGTTGTGTCCTTCTTTGTGACACACTTTCCATAGGCTGAAAGCAGTCGTTGTGTGTGTGAGTGTGCGTGTATGTATGTATGTGTGTGTGGTTTTATAGATGAATGTGTGTGTGGGTCACGAGTGTATTGTGTTGAAAGCTCACCACAGTGTACAGAGAGCAGCTACTGTGTTCATCTTTGTGCTGTGCAACACAAATGATTTCAGTGGAATGAATCGTGTGCTGTTATCAGTGACTGCTGGATGATTCTGGACTGTGTGTCCGTGTGTCTCTGCGTCTGCCGGGATAGATTGTACCCAAGCTTCCTTCTCATACTGACCATACAGGATGTAGTTTTGTTCTTTCAGTGACTGTAATCTGAATTGTATGTTAATTTCTCTGTTCACCTGAAACCAAAACAACTTTTGTTGTGCTGATGTTGTGAAAACATAGACATGACACCATTTTGAACAGCAGAACAGCTCTGTAAATTACAGTAAGCACCACTGTATTATTAATTGTTTAGCGTCTATTAACTAAATTCAGTCATGTTTGGTGTGTACACCCTGTGCTTTAAACATAACGGCCGTGGTTCACCTGCAGACAGTGTTAATGTAGATCTGCAGCTAGTGTGAGGAAGTAAACTCTGAGGTGAGCTCGGGGAATGAGAACAGTCCTGCCGAACCACATTCCACCTGCGCTGAATGCCAGAGGAAGAACATTTCCTGACAGAAGTCTCCAGTCGCGTCCAAACGTCAGGAGAGCAGCAGCTTGAAGCGTGACACACGCACCATCATGCACAGGTAATGAGAGAGTTTACTGAAGTAAATGACAGTGTACGTTTGGTTGGTGGTTAAAAGCAGACAGATCAGTAAAGAGGCGGTTTAATGAGTGTTTATCTGATAGCATGAAGGCTCTTGATGAGGGGCAATAGAACAGGTTATAAATACTTCTGGAGTTGATCATGCTGAAAATTGTTTATGGGTTTCTGAAGCAGATGATGTATTGTTGTCAAACAGAATCATTAACTTGGTTTGAGTTCGAAGAGAAGATGAATAATGTTTGAACACAGGCTGATCTGATCAGATATTAGATTATACACCGGTCTGAACTGGTTTTGTTTGCCTGTTTATCTGATGTTTAGCCATTTGACTTTTATTTGAACATTTATTGAAATATCACTATTATGTATTCCATTTGGAAATGGAATAAAATATTTGTTGTGCAGGAGCAGAACAATTTCAAGAGTAAAACTGAAAGTCAGACCTTTTTAAAATGTCATTTGTACGAGGATGAAAAGAATCTGAAGATCTTATCTGAACAAAGAATCTGAACTGTGTTCTCTCTCAAGACAAAAGACAAACGTTCATCCAAAAATACCCCAAAACTGGCAGAAGTTTTGAGTCATTTGATTGGTCACTCAGAAAACTGTGCGTCAGCTCCAAACTCAAGAATTAACTTGAGCTGTTCTGTCACATTTACACAAGATCAGTAAATGTATTTGTTTTGTGAAGGTTATTGACTGATCACTGCTTCCAGGTGTTGATTTCAACACTTGTGCGTGTTTGTATATGGTTGTGATGATTCACTAATGAACTGGTGTGTGTTTGTAGGTTTATTGTGATAGTCACTTATGCGCACTTAACACTTCTGTGACTTTGGCATGAGCACAAGTTGTTTTGCATGTTGGTTGGTGTCTGTATTTGAATGGTAAATTTGTACCGTTGTTATGTGTGAGAAAACTGAAGGACAGAAAAGGTTCAACACACAAGCATTAGTTATAAAGCTTATCTGTAACTTTATTGGGTTAAAAATAAACAAATCAGTTATTGAGCAAGTACACGACAGATCAGTGTTCAACACAATCTCCTTATCCTCCCCCAATTTACAACAGTAAATTTATAATAATTTATAATTGGGTCAGACTTTGCAGGAAATCTACATGTGAAAACAGCTACTATATCACATGTGCAGGTTCTGTAGTTGATGCAGTGTTTGTATCTTGTTCTTACAGCAGTTGTTTACAATTTAAACTCGTCATCCATGTTAAGAAAATAACTCCACAAGTAACCTGCAGTTTATGTTTCAAACAGAGATGGCGATGGAGAGGCAAAAGCTCTGCAGCTTTAAAGTTTTGTAAATGTATTTATGCGCCTTACGTTTTTGTGTGATTTCTTTGTGTGCATGATGTAAGATTGCAAGATTGATGTGAGTTTCTTTTGTATGTTTTTGATCTGAATGCGACGTTCATGATCATCATATTCAGACATATAGACATCATATTAATTTTCTCGATTATAGATCTTTTCATTGACTCATTGAATATCAGTGGACATCAGGAGGTTGATGAAGGCTGGACAGCTCGCCTCAGTCGCTGTAAACATGTTGTTGTTGTTATCTGTTCGTCTAAGAGCTGTTCTCAGGCTAATTGGAAGTTAATGTTGTATTTGTATTGATTTTTGTAGTGGGTGTGTGTGGGGTGATACAGGACATTATATATTTGACGTTGAGACTTTCAAATCACTTTAACCTAAACAGGAAGTTTCAGTGTCGGTAATATCTCCTGTAATCTCATCTGCTGTAAAACCTGCATTCAGTCCGCAGTCTGACATTTCTTCATATATCGTTTCCTGTTTATTTATTTCAATGAAGTACCCAGCGAACAACGTAAGGTTGTGAGAATGTTTCCCTAACATTTTCATAAAGTTACAACAATGTTAAGAACGTTACTTTGAAAGTTTTCATGACATGTTATTTAGCTTTATTTAGAACATTATTCAAACCTTTTTTAAATGACACGTTTGTCCGGGTTACACAGCTAACAAACTGTTGTTTGTCGTTGTTGTATTTTGGACCGCCGCACTTGAATGTGTCAGTTTATATCAGAGAGGTTTTCTGTTGGTTGTAGTTTAGAACAAAACACATTGTCAATCATGCGTGACCTGCGCTGGTCATGTGACCCTGAAAACATCTTTATCTGACGCTCTTAGTCATTATAGTTCCATTAGCCCGTGAAGCAAAGCGTAATTCACTGTAGCTCAACGTTTCAAGCGCTCGTAAGAATCTTTAAATCCAGAGACGATCTATTGATCTGTTTTTCACTGTGTTCGGTTGCTAATGCGGCTGCTTTTAGCCGGCAGGAGTGCTGCAATTTGTGCTGACGGCGGTTTTGTGCTCCAGCACTGAGCTTTAATGTCTGCGGCCGCTCGGGGGTAAAACCGGCCCTGTGGATTAGGTATTACCCCTCATGAACTGCCCCACCTGGCGAGGAGGGTGTTTCGTTCATGTATAGGGTTTGAGGGTGGTCACGTGACTCCCAGTGGGCTTAAATTCCAGAATGTGTAATGCTCACTGCCAAAAATGTTACAGTCCAGTTTCTTCTGTATTTCTCTGGAGTTCTGCCTCATCTGCTTCTGTCTGATATCTCGCCGTTTGGTGCTGGTTGGAACCACGATCCAAAGGTATTTTTAGAAAGCGAGTTTTTCTCTGTAACACTCTTGGGGAAGGAAGATTTATTGACATCCCTGAGGGAATCATGACATTTTTATGAGCTGGCGTCACGGTTAGACGTTCGCCACAGTTCCACTGATTAAATGGATGCAAGTTTGAATCAGAGATGGAGAAGGTTTTAGATGATGAAACATCCAGTGACCTGTAAAGCACTTCTGAAAGTTTGGGCATGAAAGTCTGAGCTGTGTGTAAAATGAGGACGTGTTTGTGGCTTCGGGTCTTTGGGAAATGATCTCATGATTTCAAGCGTTCGCTCAGAAGATGGTGCCACATGTTTTCAGTTTAGTTCTCCACGCTGACCTACATTCATCACGGGAGTTCCAGACTCACATATTTCTGGAATGACATTGTGGGGAGGTTGTATCGTTCGTTAAGAGTGTTTATTAATGGAGCAAACAGTCATTTAACATGAACACACTCCGTTTGCTAAGTGAAGAACTTCACTTTGAAGTTTTCACTGATGGGCGTTAATATTGCACTGCAGAAAAATGTCTTTGTTCAGTTTGTTATGGATCAGTCTAGTCTGCCCAACTAACAGGGAACGTTCTCAGAACATTTTCTAACATTCTCGCAAAGTTATTCTTGCAGTAACATTAGTAGAATGTTTTTTAAACGTTATATGTCATCCTAAAAAAGTTGTTGTTTAAAAAGTTGTTAGTAGAACGTTTTAAAAACATTTCCGAATTAAAATATATTTGAATATCATGCTATTCACTATCATTCTCTCTTCATAACCAAACAGTAACGTAGAATGTCTAAACTACTCCTAGAGCTTTCAAAATAACATTTTTAACATTTTGGTGGAAACGTTAGGGAAACGTTCTTACAACCTGATATGGTTAGCTGGGCAGTAATCGTGACGTCAACATGAAACTTCATTCACAGCCCATTTCCTTCAGTAATGTGAAACAGGCCATTCATCGAGAGAGAATGCAGGGCGGGGCTTGAATTCATTCCTGATGATTTGATTGGATGGTGAAAAGAGGGTCTCTGTATGATTGAGAGGTTGGAAGACTTGGTGACATCAGATGGAAAATCATTTCAGAGATGAAAGAATTTTTAACGCTTTGAGATAATTTACTTTGAGATAAGTCTCTGGAATTGTTCACAATAGTGAATCTGGAGATCAAACAACAAAAAACATATTTATATTCAATCTAAAATAGCATCTTAGTATCTGATGCGGTTTGGTTCTACAGTAAATATTTTAATAATGTTTAGATACATTACTGCACAGCAAGACAAAGAGCAGAAAATGTGTCCTAAAATATTTATAATTGTTAATATTTAATTATTAATTATTCATTTATTATGATGTGTGTGAACTTTGTATTAAACTTCTTATGTGATAAAAACAGATTTTAAGCAGCACTGCTCATTTGTGTTGCATGTATTGAGAATCTTGGGTTTGAGAAAGTTACTTTGCTATAAAAGCAAGTGATGAAGGTGTGTGAAAATGTGGGGCAGACGAGAACTTTAGGAAGATGTAAGTAGAGAAGACAACAGTTTTAATGACATGAGGAGGAAGTGAGGGGGGCGAGAGAGAGAGAGCGAGAGAGAGAGTGGGTGGAGACACGAGAGATCACACAGCACTGCTGGGAGGAAATCCTCAGGCGTCTGTCTGCTGGACTCTTTCTCTCTTTCGTCTGCGAGTGTCTGTTCTGCCCGTCTGCGAGCGTCTGCGAGTATCTGCTCACTGGGTGATGTCGGTCCGGGTGTGCTGGAGTTTGCCGGGCTGTTGAGGTACCGTGTGCTGAGTGTGTGTGAGGGAACCTGGTGGAGAACATACACGAGTTCTGATGCTCTGATGTGTTTCTGTAACATCAGTGTGTGTTTCTGCAGCTGTTTCAGTGGCGATGATGATGATGATGATTTATAGTTTATATAGAAGCCGTCTGACTGCCAATGAACCGACATCATCTAGATGAGTTTCTCTTTGACGTCGTTTCAAAGCTTTCTCCATTCTGTTCTGCCGAGAACAGACCGTTTATTCTGCTAGTTTACAATAGAAAAGATGGTTTAAATGTCTGAAACTACTAGTGAAACTAGTTTTGGTTTTGTCTTTTTTTGTCAATTTATTTTAACATAACAGTGTGAGTGAAAAGTCAATTTTAAAGAATCGGACATCAGGTGTGTGTGTGTGAGTGTGTGTGAGTGTGTGTTTGTTTCAATGCTCTTGTTTTTCTATCATTTGGTCCTCACAACAATAGTAAAAGTCACACACACCTGCATTGGGACCAGCCAGCGTGTCCCATGAGGGAAATTGATTATTAAACATTAAATGATACTTTTTTGAAAATGTAAAATGCAAAAAACGTGTGTGTGTTTATGTGTTTATGTGTGGTGAGAGAAGTTTTTCTGTGAGATCCTCATTTGGATAAAAGATTTGTGAGGTAAATAGTTTTTGTTTTGCTTTGATGTGGCAGGTTTTAATAGTCTAAAGCTATTGTCATTCCCTTCATATAAAGCATGAAGTGTGTGTGTGTGTGTGTGGTTTCATCACAGTCACTGATGTCATTGGTTTGGAAGGTCGAGGATTAGTGAACTGTCACACACACACACACACAGACACACAAACCTGTTCCTCCACTGGCATATTTCACCCTCTGAATGAATGAGTGAATTTTGGGGAGCGCTGCAGTGACATCAGAGTCTGGTGTGTGTGTGTGTGTGTGTGTTGAATGTGTGTAAACTGAGGAAGGAAGTTCATGAGATCTGATGGTGTTGAAGTTCTGCATGTAACGTGATCATCACTCACTGCTGAGATCAATATCTGCCTGTTCACTTCCTGTCTCTGAACACATTTCACCTCATCAATAATTCAATAAGACAGCGGTGAGAGTGAACGAGCAGATGAATGAGAACACACACAAGTCCCGCCTTTATATGAAACAGCCAATCGTGTTTTTGATTGAAGCGTCACATGTTGGTGTCTCAGAGTTACCAAAAACGTTTTTGCAATGATGTTAGTAGAACGTTTCACCGTGGGTTATTTTGTTAGTGGAATGTTTTAGAAACATTACAGATTTGAAAATGTTTAAATAACATTATAACATGTTATTATCTAAAACACGGAACGTTAGGAATGTTCCTAGAACATTGAGACATTTTTATTACTTAATGGAAACATTAGGGAAACATTCTTAGAATGTAAAATTGTTAGCCGGGCAGTGTGTCTTCTGTTCAGCGTCTCATATACCAGAGTGAGGAGCGTCTGGAAACCAGTTCAGGAACAGTGATTGTGTTTGGAGATGCTGCAGCTGGTGTACAGTGAGATATTAATGTTCTGCTGTATCTGTAGCATCTCTTTCCGGAGATGCTGATGCACAAAATATCTTCTTACCCTCCAGTTCACCTTCATCTCACCGGCTGCCGGTCGAGATAAGAGAGAGAGAGGCGGTGTGTTTCAGAGATCTGTCTGTAACAGTCGTGTGTAACAACGTTCTCTGAAAGGTGTCAGAAACATTCTTGCAGTAACGTTTTCCAGCATGATTTGAGGATCATTCTTGTTCGTAGCAAGAATGGTTTGTTATTGCTGAAGTTTAATACTCAAAGGGTTAATTAAACATTTTTCCACAAAAAACAGAAAATAATTCAATTCTCATTTATTTGTTTAGCGTTTTTTACAGTACATATCGTTTTGTGTTCCAAAAGCAGAGCGGTGAGTTATCAGAGGTGACTGCGTCAAAATAACGTCCATATTCCAGAAACACACAGTTCTAAAATAATTCTGATTATGCAGTAAACTAACATGTGTTCGTTTAAACAGAAAAATGTTAAGGTAATGATTGTTATGTTGTGATCGTAACAATTACAGTCTGGAAAATCGGTCAGGTTTGTACATAAACACATGAGGTCATTTAACAGACACCAGCTGTGCGCAGACGTTGTGTCCTTCCTGCCCCGTCGTTTGTGTTTCACACAGGTGTGTGCAGGGTGTCTAATTATTCCGTTTGTTATCGGTCTGCTTTTAATAGTTGTAACTATTGAATATCTGTTATTGTTTGTTAGTAACATGTAGAGACACGCCTCATTCACACACATACACGCACCTCTGTATTAAAACACACACTCATGCAGGTGTGTGTTACGTAAGAAATGACACGCACAGATCTGATGATGGTTTCTTCTGTGGTGATCTGCAGGAAAGCGCAGTATCAGAGGGTAAGAGGCACTATGAGTTTACCCGGGGCAGTTTCCTCGGTCCCCGACCGCCCTGTCTCCAGAGAATGCATGGAGGACTTCTGGAGTGAGATAAAGTACATCGAGGAGGATGATGAAGGAGGACAGGAGGAGATGATGGAGAAAGGAAGCGCAGATGGTATGTAACAAAGATCCACTGTAAAGACTCATTTCGGCTGATGTCATGCCCTCAAACCACGTGTCATATCAAGACACCAGAGATCTCCAAGGAGGTCCACAGACCTTCCAGAACAGCTCATCAAGATCTTTGGGACTTCTAGAAACATCTAGACAGGTTTATTGGAGCTCAACTCTGCAGGTCTGTGGACCTCCAGGAACATGGCTTGGAGACCTCTGCTTTACACCATCCATCCAAGTCTTGTCCTGTCTTTTTTCTGATGAAAATATAAGAGTGGTAATGTTGTGTCAACAGAGTCTTTGTGTGACTCTTGTAGAGGCGGAGCTTGAGGAGGAGTGGCTGCAGGAGGCGGGTCTGTCCACTCTGGTAGCTGGGACTCAAAGTGACACGCCCACGGAAGCGCTTCTCTCCACCCTCACGCGCTCGCAGGCCGCTATGGTGAAGAAGCGGCTGGATAACTACACGCAAACGCTGCGCAAACGCAACAGGCAGCCGATGCGCCATGTGCGAGATGTGTTCTCCACACCAGATACATCGGTGAGCATAGAGGAGAAAACATGACCACAGCAGATTCACCTCAGAGCATCACATTCCACACAGTTACTTCACAAGTTCTGTCATAGGAGCTTTTAAAATGGACGTCGTCTGCTGTGATTTAGGTCTTACGTAGTGATTCTGTTCACTATTTCTAATCACTGTAAAAATGAATTTGTTTTGTTATAAAGTGACACGTGAATCACTGTCAGCTGAATTCAGTCATTCAGAATGTCTGTCTGTAAGTATCGTATAAAGCAGAATTAGCTGATCTGATGCTAGTGTCAGGTTCAGATAGAATGTTCTTATTATAGAAGGTGAGAAGAGTTTGTTTCTGCAGCTGCTGAGGCCGTTTGCTTAGTGTGTGAAGCACCTAAAATATCTGCCCTACTGACTGAGTTTCAAATCAGACAGACAGACAGACAGACAGACAGCATGTAGACAGACAGACAGCAGACAGACAGACAGACAGAGACAGCATGCAGACAGACAGACAGAAACAGTGTGCAGACATACAGACAGAGAAAGAATGCAGACAGACAGGCATGCATGCATACAGAGAGAGAGATAATCAGACAGAAATGGCAGACAGACAGACAGATAGACAGGTGTTTGGATGATGAATCAGAGGTGTGTCGTGCTGTACCAGCTGAATATTCTGATAATCTGGTTGGATACGAGCGACAGATTCAGACTGAAATAGATCAACAAATGTAGTGAAGCACACACAGTCATGAGAGATGTGTGAGAGATAATGTGACTTATACAGAATTCTGTTGTGTTGTGTGGTGCTCTGAAACACTTTTGACTCATAAGTGTTATGTTGATCTTACAGTCGGGTGACTTGACTCCCTCACTTTCTCCAAACGGACAGATCACCCCCAAACTGCCTCAGTGGAATCCACCCAAAGGTCTGATCACGTTTCAGACTCTGAAAGATTCATCTGCTTTAAATCTGACTGTCAGTGTATAATGTTACTGTAATACTGGTGAAGTACAGAACAGCATCTGAATCATGTCAGTGATTCGTGTTTGTGTTTTGTGTGTGTGTGTTTTGTGTGTGTGTGTTTTGTGTGTGTGTTTTGTGTGTGTGTTTTGTGTGTGTTTTGTGTGTGTTTTGTGTGTGTGTTGTGTGTGTGTTGTGTGTGTGTTTTGTGTGTGTTGTGTGTTCCAGCACCTCAGTCATGTCCATCTTTTACTCCGGCTGAAGACAACAGCTCAGGAGTTTCTTCAGAGGCGATCTTGATGTCATTTGACGTTCCGTACTCAGAGGCTGCACGGGGGCATCGGAAGGGTCGGGAATGCCCAGACTGTGGAAAGATCCGGAAAGATGATTTACCAGTGCGTGACCTGTGATGTCATAATAGTCTTATTATTTACAGTGTGGATGCAGAGTGACAGTGCATGTTGTCTTGTGTGTTTGATTCATGATTTTAAACTGTTACCAAAGTACCATATTCAGTTTTTTTTAATTGTGATCCTCATCAGAGTTTTTTGTGTGTGATTTACAGAGTGTTCAGATAATGAAGCCCAGGCAGGGTGTCACTCGAGTCACTGATCTGTCATCAGAGGACATCAAGAAGATCGGCTACATCTCACTGATAGAGCTCACCACCTTCTACGACATCTTGGGGATCGAGCTGAAGAGGAACCGTGTGTGGCGCAGTAAAGTACGAGGTGTGTGTCCGTAAAGTACGAGGTGTGTGTGTGTGTGTCTGTAAAGTTTGAGAGTGTGTGTGTCCGTAAAGTTTGAGGGGTGTGTGTGTGTGTAAAGTTTGAGGGATGTGTGTGTGTGTAAAGTTTGAGGAATGTGTGTGTGTGTAAAGTTTGAGGGATGTGTGTGTGTGTGTGTAAAGTTTGAGGGGTGTGTGTGTGTGTAAAG
>JAZGTI010013236.1:0-15014 GCA_036877585.1 Botia kubotai
ACATCAAATACACTGACTGAAACTCATAGGTGTTTAGTACAACCTGTCAAAAAAAAGTTTGGTTTAGCCTGAAGAAATAATGACTGAAATATATTTTTATAATATAAAAGTTTTTTTTATTTTCATTAAAAAATAAAAGTTTGTTACAATAAACCATGTTCAACCAAAAACCATATCTCTTTTTATTCATTTAAGGGTCATTGTAGCTGATGATTATAATAATGATAGTTTAATACCGTATACCGCGAAACCRTGATATTTTCTGAGACGATTATCATACCATGAAAATCTCATACCGTTACAACCCTAGTTGATATAAGTGTTTACATAAATCTCCCATCCAAAGACTTGTGGCTGTGAGTGCTGTGAGTTGTGACTGTGAGTTCTGAATAGACCTCCTTTTAGGTCCTTATAGCAATTACTAATTAACGTGGTCTAAACAAATGTATATCTTCTATGGGAAGCACAGGACCATAAAATGTTCGTCAAATCATTGCTTTTAGCCTAAACACCATGATAGAATGTCATACTTGCCTGTCAAGACTTTTTATGGGTTCATGTATGAAGGAGATGTAGCTTTGGAGAGAATTCTGAAGGAAGGGGAGGGTCTTGTGCTTTCAAAGCTAGCTTGCTATTGCTAGCCTTTCCGAAATTGCATACCCTACATGTGATGTGCTCACCCTCGGCCATCCAAGGTTTAGGTGTCTTTTTTTTTCAGTAGAATATTAAAGAAGATTTTCAGATGAAATGTGATCCTTTATGATTCATAGATAAACCCAGATATATGGGTTTAGTGAGTCTTGGAGATTTAAAAGCAGATACAGGCAACACAGAATTAATCCCTGTAGCTCCTGACAATATATATTAAGGTCTTATAAAGCAAAACGATTGGTCTGTGCAAGATGCATTATTTACAACATTATTAGTGTGGTAACATTATTATCTATATCAGCATTGTCTATGGTAATCCATAGACCTAAAGGTGAGGAAAAACTGTCCCTTTAACAATTAAACTCCCTTTGCACATGCTGGAGCACATTAATATAGTATTTGACTTCAGTGTCTAAAGACACTTTAGAGGAATCCACCAGTACGGCAGCTGAGAAAACTCAAATGTCAACTGGAGAATCTTTTATAGTGGAGGTGGGGATATAGCACGTTTGCTTTTGACTACACTACTGTGTGTCATTTAAATTGTAGAAGCTTTCTTTGAAGAAACGAGTGGGTATATACAAATATTGACCCTTAGAACTCGTTATAAGAACACTGCTGTAATGCCCTGGCCTGTGGAAGTATGTAAGCGATACAGGACTTTAGTGTCTATAGACGTAAAACATCATGTATTTAATAGTCTCATAATCACAAACATGTATCCACTCAACACTCAAAATAGTTGTTATAGTCCATCCTAATGTTTAAACTTTGATCATTTCATATAAATCTTTGTTCTTTTTGCAGGGATTTTACAAGGGCGGGAAGTTTGTCTTCAGTTTTAAGGTAAACAGCGGCTTAAATGGCCAGTTTTTTTTTAATTCAATTGCATTTATATAGTGCTTTTACAATGTTCATTGCTTCAAAGCAGCGTTACATATAATGAAAAATAAAACACAGAAAACAGAAAAATTGTCACATGTACAACACAAAAAAAACAATATATTGTATTATTGCAATTTTAATTGTTCATTATGCGATTTATATTAATTCAACAAGTTAGGGATATTAGGTTTGTAGTTGGTTATGAATATGAGTTGACTGAAACAATAAACTACAAATTTGAATTATTAGATATGCATTAGAAAAACACCTGTCATTACGTGCAAAGGCTCGTACCTCTCTCAGTGGTCCATGAGAGGGTAGTGTATTCAGACTGCCTACTAAAGTACGTCTGAGACTGACGTGTAATCAATTAACATGATGATGATGATAGGTATCATATTAAGTAACATATACCATTCCAGCCTACATAGAGATGTCACATAGAAAGAAGGTAACATTTTATGAAAAAATTGTATAAGGGATTGGTAATAATACCATAAAATACCTGAACATTGCAAAATGAAAAAGTATGAAAGACAAAGAAATAGTCAGTGGCAAGGAACCAAAACTCCAATGATGTATAGATTGGAAGGCCAGTTCTCCTCTGGCACGTTAAAACTGCAATTTGTAACTTTTTTGGATGTAAACGGAGAGTTGATAGTAATGATTTGTAATTAATTGTTAATTTATAACTGTCATGTCTGATTTTGTAAAAGTGTCAAGCACTGAGGAATGTTTCAAACAGACGGTGACAGAAGCATAATGTTACTAATTACAGCTATAACATCACACTGCTGTAACTAGGCAGGGAACAAAAATATAGAAATTAACTAGGCTGGAGGTAGGTAAGTAGATAATAGTAAGTTTAATAAAGAAGTCCATCATATTCCCATGGATCTGTCTCATGGGTCGTCCCGTCTCCCCACCATCTGGTCTGGATAAAGTCTGGATAATGCTGACTACAGGACCTTGGGGAAATAAAAAACAAACAGGCCAGTACATCTGTTCTTATGGGAAGTGTCCCTGGTTCCGGTTAACCTAATTAATGTAGCCTAACAAGGCCTTAGGGGATTTCTGTAATAAATCCATAGGACTATATGTAGGCTGGATTAAAAGGGTGGGTCTTCAATCTAGATGACATGTATCTGCCTCCTGAACAATACTGGGAAGACTGTTCCAAAGTTTTTACACTAAACCTGCAGGGCAACCACCCAGTAGGACATTGCAATAATCAAGTCTTGGTGTCATGAATGGATGAAGTAATTTTATAGGTTTAATTTTCCATTTGTTTAGATTTTCACAGCATAGCCTTAACTCCCAGTTCCTCCACTCCTGTGGAGATGTTTTAGGAAGACCTTCAATGTACAACTAAGAATTCGAACGCTTTTTGTTAATACATGTTACATCATTGATAATTAATTGTTCCTTTCAGTTTTTAATAGATTTTGTGTATTTTCTTTGTTGCCAGATTCTTCCCAAGAAATAGTTTTAAGAAATATTTGTAATAACCTCACCCACCCATAAAAAGACAGAAAGAGAAAATAAACCTATGACAATTTTTGTTTTTAAATTTTGTCACAGAAAAGTGGATGTTTAAATTGGCAAGGCATAAAAACACATACAAAATAAACTTTTGTGACAATGACCCAACTGGCCTGATCACGTTTTACACTGCATCCAGTTCATCAAGCCATCTTTATTGTTGAGTGCTGCTTTATTAACTAAAATATTGCCACACCAGGTAATCTTACTTAAAAATTAGTAATGTCAATAGAGGTTGACTATTTTGCCTTTGTTACGGTGGTAGAATCTAATTCCTCTGCATTGACACTAAATCATAGTGACATAACCAGCCTCAAAAGATAACTAAACTGAAATGTATTTTATTAAAAGCACAGCATGAAACTCTGCGGTCACATGGGTCTGTTTTCAAGCATAAATATACAAACAATACAAAAGGAGAAACAATGAAATGACATGTAAAACAATAACCATCATGCATCAACTTTTTGCTTATATTAATCTTGAAAAATGCATCAAGTTTGCATTTACTAAACATGTATTATTATGAAAATTGATTATTTAATTAATTGATTAAATATTTTGTTGGGTCAGGTTATGAATGTTGACAAATGTAGCTTTAATGTAAAGTGCAATTGTAACATTCCAAATCCAAAATTTAATAAAATATTATCATACACAGTTTTTATGTAATTAATATAATCTTTGCATTGAGCTGCAAATATTACTAGCCCTAAGCATGTCACGCATGTTTCAGCCTGTGTGTTTACTGTATTGATTACTGTTTACTGTATTGATGCACTCTTATTTACTTGATCGATGTTGGTTGAATGATACAGCCACCTGCCGATCTGTTAACTCTATAAGAATGCATGACAACACGATTTATAGCAGCATCTTCAGGCTAGTGCGGTAAGGTCTGTTGGTTCAACTTTTTATCCGTTTAAGTGCAAAGTTAATGCCAAATTTACTTCTGCCCTCTTCATTAATTAGTATAGGGCAGAGTTTTAAATTAACCTGTTTTTAATTTGTTTGAATTGAAACCATCATTACCTGTGGATGCTGTGCAGATATATATTTTAACTATATATCATATTTAGATTTATGTAAATGTATGTCCATTATGACTTCCTGACTTGAAGACTTCAATAAAACATTGCTTTCTCCCTATGTCCACAATTGGTGTAAAACAAAAAACAAGTAAAATTGTAAACTTATTTAGAGAATTTAACATCAAAACAAATTACCACTTTGCATATTACAACTTTCAGCATATTACCACTCAATCAAACATGGTGGCACAATAGTAACTTCAAATCTCGTGTCTCTAATCAAATGTCATGTCTAATCCAATGTCGTGTCTCTAATCAGTCACATTTGTATTCATTTGAAGAAAGATTTACCTCAAAATTCTCTACTAGCATCTTGCTGAATTTTACTTTCCAGTCACATTTAGTTTGAATGGGTGCTTACGGATAAAAACATTTCTGTGTTTTGTGTAAAGCTGCTTTGAAAAAAATTCTCATTAAGAAAAGCTAAAAATAATATTGGATTGAATGATGTGTTTCTCCGTTACAGGTAGGACAGGGATACCCTCACGACCCTCCAAAAGTCAAATGCGAAACAATGGTTTATCACCCCAACATTGACCTTGAAGGAAATGTCTGTCTAAATATTTTAAGGTATTGTGTGCAGTAAAATGTTTATTTTTCATAACTGTCTTAAAATTCACTGTGAAACTTTGAAGAAAGAGCCATGAACAGAGCTAAATAACGTGTTTTATCTAAACGTGTTTTGATGCACATATAAAGAGATACAGAGTTGAAGTAGTCATCTGTTATGGTAACAGGTGGTATACCGAAAAGTTTAGAAAAAAATCTACGAAATCAATGGGCTTGATCTGTGCAAAAAAGAGGATTACTTACAAAGAGATTACTTAATCTTAATTCTTTAAATGTTACGTCTTACACCTGATGTACTTGCACTACAGTAACACAGAACTTAGGTTTTGATTTGCAGTGTCTATTTAACTTGTTTACTTACTACCTTGATATCCGTGTTCATAATGTTTTATAAAGGGTCACACACCGCCGCTTCACATCTTATATCTGTTGTAGGCTATTTGCATTAAAGTAATAATGAACTTTTAGATGCAATGTTTTTTATTTAACTTCTGATACACAAATAAGAAGATAAAGAATTGGAAGTACTTTTTTGTCACTTATTATTGTAACAGGTAGCATGGCACATGAATAATGCTGATGCAAAATATGCTGTTCATACATGGATAACATGATTTATGTAATGTTTTTCGGTTTCATAACAATCCATTTAAGATACATTTTCCACTCTGGTCATGTGGGTAAGGTAGTTATTTACAAAGCAGGTGTTCACTATTTTAATGTTTTTTTGCAATATGATACAAACTTTAACGTCTGCTTCCAATACTACACAGTACACATCACATCTGCCATGTCTTAAGTTCTAACATGCATTGCGTTGCTGACGTCAGGGAACGTGTGTACTGCCATGTTTTTTATTCTTTGGATAAAATCATTTGCATAAATGTAATGTAATGAAATAGTTTGAGAATTTCATTCTTTCTAGGCTGGTGCTTAATTATTGGACTTTGTTTATGTTTCAGAGAAGACTGGAAGCCAGTGTTGACTATTAACTCCATCATATATGGACTACAGTATCTGTTCCTTGTAAGTTGAATTTTTATGTTCTTTTTCCTTGTTGTTCTGTTATGTCATATTGTTCTGTTTCTGAAATGTGTGGCGTGCATTTGTATTCAGCCCCTGTACTGATACCCCTAAATAAAGTCCAGTGCAATCAATTGCCTTCAGAAGTCACCTAATTAGTTAAGAGTCCACTTGTGTGTAATTTAGTCTCAGTATAAATACACCTGTTCTGTGAAGGCCTCAGTGGTTTGTTAGAGAACACTTGTAAAATAAACAGCACCATGAAGACCAAGGAACTCACCAGACAGGTCAGGGATAAAGTTGTGGAGAAGTTTAAAGCAGGTTTAGGTTATATAAAAATATCCCAAGCTTTGAACATCTCAAGAAACACTGTTCAATCCATCATTCAAAAATGGAACAAGTATGCCACAACTGCAAACCTACCAAGACATGGCTGTCCACCTAAACTGACAAACTGAGCAAGGAGAGCAATGGTCAGAGAAGCAGCCAAGAGGCCCATGGTCACTCTGGAGGAGCTGCAGAAATCCACAGCTCAGGTGGGAGAATCTTTAAGTTGTGTACTCCACAAATCTGGCCTTCATGGAAGAGTGGCAAGAAGAAAGCCATTGTTGAAAAAAAGACATAAGAAGTCCCGTTTGCAGTGTGCCACAAGCCATGTAGGGGACACAGCAAACATGTGGAAAAAGGTGCTCTGGTCAGATGAGGCCATAGTTGAACTTTTTGGCCTAAATGCAAAGCGTTAGTTTTTCCTGTAGCTCGGTGGTTAGATCATGGCGTTAACAACGCCAAGGTCATGGGTTCGATCCCGGGGATTGCACATACTCAAAACAATGTATAGTATAATGCAATGTAAGTCGCTTTGGATAAAAGCGTCTGCCAAATGCATAAAAAAGGTAAATGTTGATGAAGGCCAGGAATGTTGGGAATTGTTGTTGTTGAATGTCTGTATTGGTTTTCTCCTTGATGGGATGTGGATCTCATATGTGACTGGACCAACCTTGATGAGGTGGTTCTTACTCTCTTAACCCTAGAGTTGGTAGGCCTGGTGCAGTGTGTGACAGTCCATAAGGATCTTATTTATGTATGCCTACCTTAGAAGAGTAGTGTATCTGCTTAGTGGTGGCTTGGAGGGAAAGCCTCAGGATATCTAGTGACAGTCATAATCTTCCAGTATAAATGTTTAGCTGTTGGCACTTTGGACAGGTCTCACAGTACTCTTCCACCTCACTGTACATTCTGGGCCAAATTAATGGCCCAGATTATGGAAATACACACAAGCGTCTTCATGAAACCTAGATAACCAGACCAAAGGATTGTGTGACCTAGCTCATGCACCTCTTTCCTTTGTCCCTTAAGCCGGGCTCAGACTACAGGATTTCTTGTGTCGATTTTACCACAATTTTCCCTGGTTAGGTTAGGGAATCGTACAAAACATTAGATCAGGACCTTGATCTGGTCCAATGTTCGGTTCAGATTATCTGGTAATATGAGGCGTTTATAGATCAAAACATATATCTCCGATCTGAAAAACATCATGGCTACTCCGATCATATCAAACATGTTTGATATTTAGGTAAATCGGGATGATTGCACCAGTACTTTTACTGTAGTCAGTGAGAGACGCAGATGAATGACAGACCTTATGAAATAGCGATTGTGAAACAAGCTTTATGATTTATGATCAGCTGAGATGGAGAAACAAGTTGTTGTAGTAACAACACAACTGCCTGTTTTAAACTTGTGAAAACATATTACTACCGTTCCAATAAAGACAAGCAGAGGGTAAATCCCCTCATGTATGGAAAGACATTACATTAGCCAGCAAATGTAAACAAATGAGTTTAATACTACACACACCATTCCTCCCTATCCCATTAAAATGTTGTTTGCATGTTAAGGTGAAAACAGCTGATGTAGTGTCACTTACTAATACGACTTATCACAAAAGTAAAATGTCTTGAATGACATTCATTTTGACTTTAACTGTTAAAATGCAACTGGGTAAATATGAATATTGCTTCTCCAGAAGTGCAACTCCAATTTATGTGTAGATGTTCTTAAGACTGGAGAAATTGCAGAATACAGAACATGATCAAATTGGCCAATCAGCCAGGGATTGTTAAGAAAGTGTTCTTGTATTTATTGTTTCCCATCTGTGTCCCAATTTTTTAGGAGCCAAATCCTGAAGATCCATTGAACAAAGAAGCAGCAGAGGTCCTGCAGACAAATCGCCGGCTTTTCGAGCAGAATGTTCAGAGATCGCTGAGAGGAGGCTACGTGGGTGCCACCTACTTTGAGCGCTGTCTGAAATAATCCTGAGTCCGCGGTCCCTTACATCCCAGAATGCATTTATCGTTTACATGCGCTGAGAAATACTGACTGACACACTGACCGAGAAGAAGCAGGGGGAGGGGGTTTCTCATGAGATTGGATCAACACGGGTGGGCTATAAAGAAATGGGCTTTAAAAGGTTGGTCAGTGATTGTTGCTCAGAGAATTCAGTCGTATTTGCCACTATGCTGGCACCCACTATTTTATTTGCTGAGCTTCACATGCTAACTTATCCTCCCACTCACAGACATGAACTGAGAGAGACATTCAGATCATTTACACTTCCTTTGTATTCTATTATGAAGGCATGAGGACTGATTTTTTTGGGGGGCTACAGTGACGGTAAACCCGCCTTGCATTGCACATATTCAGCTACACTTAGATTCATTTTGATTTTTGGGGGGAAAAGACTAATCACATTTGACCAATTCAGATACCGCTGACCGATTGATGACCTGACGGACTTCTCCAAAAAAGATTCATGGGATTCGTATGCAAATAGGCTGTTGTGAGATTGAGAGACCTTAATATGTTTTAACATAGTTTTTATGGTTGGGAATGGGTGGGAGTGGATTTTCATGAAGAGGGATGGTGCAGGGTTGAGTGGTTCCGTACAATGTTACAGTTCTGTTGTGTATATTGAAATCCCAGCTGTTCACAATGACTGCAGTATGAATTATGTTAAATAAAATGTTGACATGAATGCCTGCATTTTAAGATTAGTGTAAATGACAACAGCAGATTGTGTTTAAAATCAATAAAATGTTTTATCTGACTTAAACTGTTATGAATTGATCAAAGTGTTAGTTAATTAAGATGAAGAAAATTGCTGGGCTCTAAAAGCAAGATGGATTTTAAAGGTTGTGATCCACACAAATGCCATCCAAGAACTAGTGACGAAAAAAGACTTCTGTGGTGTTACCTTACGTCACTCGCCTCTGGTCCAAACAGTTGCATTTGAACACACCACAGATACTGTACCCAACGGCCAACTACAGCATACGTTCTGTGTCTGCGTTAGAGGAAATACCAGTAGGTGACAGGAGTCTTATCCACAGAGGGAAACCAGAGACGCTTGAACTGTGAATATACAAACCGTAAGCAAAGCTGCAGTTGCGTACCACTTTCACATCAATCTCGCTCGCTCATCGTTAAGATTCGTATCTCTTAATAAATAGAACAAAATATAAGAGTTATGCAAGGATGACATGATTTGTGTATGTATATTTATATATAATTATTTATACAATTTGTATAAAAATACAAGTATAATGTAATAAAATATATAAATATTATGCTTATAGGGCTGGTGCTGCTCATTTATCTAGACATTTGCCACATAGTCTTAGTCTGTCTGCCAGCCGTCCCATGTCACAGATGTCACATAATTTGCAATAATCACCTAAATATTATAAAACAGATAAAAAATTACATGGCAATTTAATAAAACCCCTTATTAAAAAAAACTTGATTCCAGGGAACTAGTAAACAACAGACCCATCTCAAATGTACCTTTTATCTACTCTCCTACCTTTATCTGCATCTCCTAGTATAACTCAACCTTAGCGCAGCCTTTGACACTATTGACCACAGCATTCTACTAAATAGGCTTGAAAATTATGTTGGCATAAATGGAACTGCACTGTCATGGTTTAAATCATATTTATCTGACCGATTCCAGTTTGTTGCTGTGAGTGAAAAGGTGTCATACCGAACACAAGTCCAATATGGAGCACCGCAGGGCTCAATGCTTGGCCCCCTCCTTCTCACCCTGTACATGCTACCTCTGGGAGCAATTATTAAGAGACATGGAGTTAGTTTTTATTGTTATGCTGATGATACTCAGCTATACATTTATTCTAGGTCCAATGAGACTCATAAATTCACCAAACTAACAGAATGAATAGTCGATATCAAAACTTGGATGACCAGCAACTTTCTGCTATTAAATTCAGATAAAACAGAAGTCTTACTTATTGGACAAAAACCCTCCACACGGAGCAACATAGAACACTGCCTTACTCTGGATGGATGCCTCACCATTTCTGTTGGCACAATTTCTCAGTGCCCGACATATTATCAAATATAATTGGAACCATCTGTTTTTCATCAATAAATAATTATAAATTATTATAATCAACTCTGTTCGTATCCAAGACGGTTACAAATTGCAGTTTTAACATGACAGAGGCCCTCCCAGTCGAGCCTGGCTTCTCCCAAGGTTTTCTTCTCCTTCTATAAATCATTGGAGTTTTGGTTCTTTGCCACTGTCGCCCTGTTGGCTTGTTTGCTGGGAGACTGCTGACGTCTAACTTAGCTTAGGGTTTTGTAAATTGTAAACGTCTAATATTTATATTGTATATATTTTGTGTATGGATGTATTCTGCTTTTGCATGTTGTGTGTAGTTCATGGTACTATTGCTCTCTATGTAAGCTAGAATTGTTAAATAATCTTGCTTAAATAATTTTGTGGTTTATCGGTTCAGTCAAAACTTTATTCATAAACATACCTAGTATACCTAATTAGTCTTATACATCTCACACATATTATTTGCAATAATACCATTAACATGTCATTTGTTCTGTGTTTTTATTACATTTAGTCATTTAGCAGACGCTTTTATCCAAAGTGACTTACAAATAAGGACAAGGAAGCAATTTCAACAACTATAGGAGCAACAGTGAATAAGTGCTATAAAAAGGTCTCAGGTATTCCAACACAGTTTAAGAAGCCAGATTGTTTTTTTAATAAAAGAAGTAGAAGTAGAGGTAGTGGCGTGTGTTAGTTGATTAGTTAAGGAAGTGAAGACGAAATGGTTAAGTTTTTAGTTGTTTCTTGAAAACAGCCAGTGACTCAGTCGTTCTGATAGAGTTATGTAGTTCATTCCACCAACCGGGCAGAGTGAAAGTAAGAGTCCGTGAAAGTGATTTCTTCCCTCTTTGGAATGGAACCACAAGGCGACGTTCATTACCTGAGCGCAAGTTTCTGGAGGGCACATAAATGTGAAGAAGTGAGAGCAGATAAGGACGTGCGAATTCAGTAGTCACTTTGAATGCAAACATTAGAGCCTTGAATTTGATGCGAGGAGCTACTGGCAGCCAGTGCAACTGGATGAACAGCGGAGTGACGTGTGCTCTTTTAGGCTCGTTAAAGACCACTCTAGCTGCTGCATTCTGGATCAACTGCAGGGGTTTGATAGGAGAGGAGAGCATTGCAGTAGTCCAGTCTAGAGAGAACAAGGAGTTGTGCTGCATGTTCCGATAGGAAGGGTCTGACCTTCCTGATGTTGTAGAGAGCAAATCTGCAGGAACGAGTGGTTCTACAGATGTGGTCAGAAAAGCTCAGTTGATCATCAATCATTACTTCAAGGCTTTTGACCATCATGGGTGGAGTAATAGTTGCCCCATCAATCTGAATTGAGAAGTTATGATGAAGAGACGGGTTGGATGAAACCGCAAGCATTTCTGTTTTAGCAAGGTTGAGTTGAAGGTGATGGTCCTTCATCCAAAATGATATGTCCGTCAGGCAAGCTGAGATGCAAGTCAGTACCGTGGGATCATCAGGGTTGAAAGAGAGGTAGAGCTGGGTGTCATCAGCATAGCAGTGATAGGAAAAGCCATGTTTGTGAATGACAGATCCTAGAGACACCATGTAGATGGAGAAGAGAAGTGATCCACGAACTGAGAATATTACAAAGAATATTATTTTTGATCATATAAACAAAGAATATTATTATTCTTTGGTTCTCTATGTAAAGCTGTGTTGAAGCAATGTTCTATTGTAAAACGCGCTATATAAATAAAATTGAATTGAAGTGATTTATAAGTCATATATATAGTGTATATACAAAAAATATGCTGAACAGCTAATCAGTGATATATCTTTCACAGATGGTAAATCAGCTTAATGTGTCTCAGCCTTAAGTGGTAATTACTAATTAAATGTAGAATTAGTAACAGGAAAATGTTCAACTTGTGCATGTTACTGAACTTTCAAGAAACCACATTTCCAATCTTAGCTTGTAACACAATATGTGCTCCTCCAATAGTCAAATTAGTAAGAAACTAACTAAAGAAACAAACAAACTAGGGAACGAATTCTGAATAATAGTCACTAATAAAGTTTTAACTTAATAATTGAAACTCCCTAAAACATAACAAAAATGCTTTTTTTGTGCGTGGAATTTGTGTAGTTAGAATTTGAATAGATAAATTAGTAGATGTTTAGATGTTTGAAATATCATTCAGTTTACGTGTATTAATAAATTGTATATATGCAAAAAATGCCCAGCAATGGCATTAACTAGCAAATATCGCACCTCGCAAAAATATTTACAGTGTGCGCCAAAAGCATGTTTTTTTTATAAAATATTTAAGATGACAGATATTTAGATTTCATATTTAACTATTTAACTTGACAAAGCTGAGTTTCTTAAGAATAATTGATTTTTTTCAAGAAACAGTGATTATACATTTGGAACCCAACGTAGTGTCATAAACTCCTGAAACATTAATACATCTGTGTCAGACATCACACAATCATAATTCCCTCAGGTTGTTCTGCAATAAGAAAAACAACTGATGTCGCAAATGGAAATCTAAACCATGTCGTACGTCACTTGCCATGGCAATCATGACTAATTTCTGCCTGTCATCTAGAAAATCATTGATGTAACCAAGGCCAGCCCTAGCATTTTGGGGGCAGATTTCAAACTGAGGCCCCCGTTCTCCAAATTACACAACATATTTTCCACAGATTACATCAGACTGCTGCAAAGGGGACAATATGTCAAATTAACAATGAACAATACAATGTTGTGCTTAAATACATATTTAACTAGTATGTGTTTAGACACAAAATAATTCCGCTTGCATGTTTCATTAATATAATTATTATACATACAACATAATTAAGAAAGCTTAAAAACAGTGTACGTGGTAATAACAAACACAAAGTTTGTCATTGTCATGAATACATATTTTTAAAAACGTCTACTCACAATAAAATGTGCTTTTAAAATTCTATCTCTGTATTTTAAAAAATGTTTTTAGATCCCACTTGTAGTACACTTTGTCATGAGTTCCACAGACATGTTGTCCACCAGAGGTCTAACTCAACAGACTACTAGGACTCCCAGACTCTACAGACTAATACCTGGCTCCCTGTCTGGTTGCAGTTTCACCTGCAATGCATTACCTGGACTATTTAGCCTGCTGCACCACTCTCACTCTTTGCAAAGCATTGTTTGCATTGCAATTATAAGCATTTCCCTGTTATATTCCTGCTGTATTTTCTGTGTTTGAATCTTGCCTGGTCCCAGGTGAGGAGCCAAGCAGCTGTTTAGAAATTCAATTTTATTTATATAGTGCTTTTTACAATGTTACATTGCTTTAAAGCAGCTTTACATATAAAAAGAATAATAATAATAATAAAACTAGTGATGTACGATACCACTGGTTTCCTATCCGATCCGATACCAAGTAAAATGAAGGCGAGTATCGGCGATACAGATCCGATACCGATACTTTGCCCAAAAATTACTGTTTGGGAAATTAAAGTAACAAGTAGTGTACTTAAAAGTGTCACTTCATACTGAATACGAGACATATTACGGGTTCTTCTTGTTTATTGATGAAGAATTATCATACAAAAAAAGAGCCAACTTACATATTTATTGACAGCATCTGAGCATGTATATCTTAAAACGCCTGCCTGAACATCTTAACATAAAACAATAAACATTCACACTTTTTGGTTTAGTGACATGTTAATCCGGTCCCCTTGAAGATTTTTACCCTTCCCTCAAAATTTCTCTCATTCACAGGTTTTTGTTTAGAAACAACAACATATTAACAGTTTTTCCTTTGAGTCTGCTCCTTTTTTTGCTCACAACCTCGCCTGCCTTTGAAAAGGTACAGAAGAAGCAACGATTCCCAGGTATCTCACTGCAAGTTTGCTCAGGGCTGGGAAGGTTTGTTCATGCTCTTGCCACCAAAGTAGTGGATCCTTATCTCGGGGGATCAGTTTTTCCTCTGAGTACCGGCGTACTTCAATGAGTACATCAGTGGAAGCTGACCGATGATGTTGGCTTGACAAAACCTGTTTGTCAAAATCGGTCCATATCCCTTCTTTGGTCGCAGCTGGACCAGATGGTGCAGGACCCTGATTAGACCCTGATGTAGAAGGCACTGAGGTAGAGCTAGCAGTAGGCATTGAGCTTGGAGTTAAAGTGAAAGCTGACTCTCCTGTCTGACAAACTTCCTGCATTTCAGCGCAAAGGCGTTTTTTTTATTACCTCAACATTGTCTTTGTCTCGAAATCCAAGATGTTTAAACCTAACATCTAGAAAGGTACTGGCAGCTAGACAGTGAATGCTCTCAATACCCCTAAATCTGTGCTGACACTGCTGTGCCAGCTGTGTGGCAAGTGGACTGCCCTGACGTTCACAAGCTGCCACTGACCTGTGAATGAGTGACACGAGTGGAATCACTTTGGACACTGAAACATGTTTTGCAGCTGAAATGTCCCGGGTTACTTCTTCAAATGGTTGGAGTGTGTCAACTGTTTGCTTTATGAAGGATAATTCTCCCACGTTTAAGCACAGTGCATTTTTTCCTAAAAGGCAGAGGGCTGTGGTTACAGCTTCATTTTGCTCATAGAGCCTCTCTAGCATGTAAAAGACAGAGTTCCAGCGGGTCTCTACTGACTGAATTAGCTTGTGTTCTGCTATTTTCAGCTGTTTCTGAATATCCCTGAGCTTCTCTGTGGCCTTACTGCTGTGGTGAAAAAAGGAGACAATCGCACTGCATTTTTCCAGGACCTTCACCATTTCTGGGACATTTTTGAGACTGTCCTTTACAACTAGATTTAGTGTATGTGCAAAACAAGGATGATGCCTCCATCCTGCCTTGTGTACTGCT
>JAZGTI010013237.1:0-15013 GCA_036877585.1 Botia kubotai
CTCCAGTCATCACAACGTGCTGAATAACCTGAAGTAAAAGCAGGTTAAAGGCTGTACGACTCTCTCCTGCTAGAGTTCATCTCTCCTGACTCTTCCTCCTGCCCTGCTCCCACCCACTCCACAATAATCCCTGCACATTCCCACCAACGCTCACCCTTTTTAAGCCCTAAATGTGGGATAATCCCCCACTCCAGAAGCCCTCCTGAACCTGCTTCTGGCTCTCTCTTTTCTCCTTTCTTCTCCCTGGAGTGAGGCGAGGTGTCTTCAGTCGGAACGGTCAACAAGAGTTCCTCTTCACTGCTGCTCTTTGGGAACGTGAATGGACATTTGTGGGTGGTGTCAAAGTGCAAACACAGACTCACACACATCAAAGCTCAACAAACATCTCTGTCTACAGCACATCCTTTAAAAGAGCAACAGTCTGAGTTTCATCACCCACCCCACACAAGCAGCCAGATATTCTACCTCCAGACCTCCTGAACTACTGAAAGACAAAAGCTGGCTCTGATCGTGAGACCAGCTTCATGACTAAATAATATTTAAAACGGAATATTTAAGATTCTGCAGTACTTCTGGTCACTAATTAAATGTTACTGTGTGTGTGAACTTTGTACTGAAGGTCAGATGTTCCTGCTTCTATTGAAGCTCATGAGATGCTCACGAGATGTTCTTCAGAACATTCTCAGAAGATGATGATCTTCAGCTTTGGATCATGCAGCTTCAGTGATGATCCCACTAAGGCAGAACATATCACATACTAAAACTCTTTTAAATTCACTTTGAAAACTGATCCTATCATATGTAGAAGTGTTTTAGCTGCTGGTCAACATGTATGTGGAGCTGCTCAAAACAGCTAAAGCATGTCCAATAAAACTAAACATTCATGCCAACTAGTGTCAGAGTCAAACTCTGACGTCCAAACTATCTGGACAAGAAGTGATAACTAACAGGGAGAGAGGCTCAGATTGACATGTACAGTGATCAGTCATGACTGGATTTCATGTGACATTCAGACCAAATTCACAACTCACAGTCTGTGACTGATCACAAACAGTCTGACTTCATTCTGATAGTGTGATGTGTTGATGATGTGTTGTGTATCATACCAGGGGATCACTGATAACATACACAAACATCAGAACAACAAACACACAGCTCAAGTGACCCTCATGTGATTTGCAGTAGAAGCTCCTCATGCATCATGGTCAGTGTGGTGAAATATTTCTCTGTGTGGGCGGTTCCTAATTTTCCCTGCAGCTCTGATTGGTCACCAGGGACTTTGAATGACAGAAAGACATCTGTGCATCCTGGCAACAGTGAGTTATGCCACTCATAACAGAGAGGAACACACACTCTCTCTAGCAGTATGGCAAGTTATGAAAGGTTGAATTAAAAATGTAAAACAAATGTATTTTTAAAACACTTCTGTTTCAACTGTAATGCAAAAACAATGTGTGTAAGAGTGTGCGTGATTGTATGTTTACTCAGTGAAATGACTCCTGTTTCAAACAAGCAGTGACACTGAAATTGGATTTCATGACCCCCTTCCTTTCTCCTTCTGTCTCTGCCCGTCTGTGTGTGTGTGAGTTAAAGTAGCTTTAATTCAATGAAATGAAGCATTCTGAGAGTATCTGACACACAAGCTCTGCTTTGGCATTCTGGGTAAAAGGCTCACACAAATGAACACAAACACACACTCTGCTGCAAGTGTGTGTGTGTATAAAGTTCTGCATTTACAGCAGTAGATAATACCGTGGTAATTAAGAGCTCAAGGTAATCAGCTGTGAGAAAAACACACACACTCAAACACAGACACACACACATCACACACACAATCTGTATCTCACTTGTGCTGGCGGTTCATCGCGGCCACCATAAGAGCTGTCCAACCCAAACGATGACGACTGTTCGGATCCGACCCCTCCGCCAACAACCTTAAACAGATAGTCAGAGACAGACAGATGGAGAGAGAGAAAGAGTTAGTGAGTTTTTTTCTAAAGAAAAAAGTGTGTTTACAGTAAACAGTAAGCTGTGTAACTTACTCTCCCTCAGCAGACTGACATCTCACTTAAAACACTTAACCCATCTGCTGCCGGACACACACACACACAACACACACACACACAACACACACGGCTGTTTCTTCAGTTTCACACAAGACATTCCAGATTCCAGATGTATGTGTGTGTCGACTGAGTGCTATAGGTGTTTAGTGTTACATCATCCATCATTCTCTCACAGATTGTCTTTGAGACAATATAAACGTCTCACACACACACACACACACACACACACACACATCGAGTCGAAGGTGTGTTCGACTTCACGCAGCGCAGACCGAAAATGATGCTGATCAAACTCTCTCTCAAATGAAATCAAACTTCATTTGAGAGAGAGAAACACAGAGAGACCATGTACATAGGTTTGCAAAAATATGCGTATCAATATTTATTCCTTGTTTATATTATCTGCAGTAATAAAAAAAAGTCTGTGAACAAGTATCATATCAATCAGTGTTTTCTATTTAGTCTGTTTTTCTATGTAATGTCTTTCATTCTATTCAATGAATTTATTCCTAGACTGGGTTTGGCAATGCTTTAGTTATTGAAATTAAACTGCACGTTTATATTAATTGTAAAATTTGACAGAAATGGCGGGGCTGCCGCCTATTGTGCATGAGAAGCCGAAACACATTTAAATGATGGGGCACGGCTGCTCTGGGGCGGATGGCTGCTCTGGGGCGGGCGGCTGCTCTGGGGCGGGCGGCTGCTCTGGGGCGGGCGGCTGCTCTGGGGCGGATGGCTGCTCTGGGGCGGATGGCTGCTCTGGGGCGGGCGGCTGCTCTGGGGCGGATGGCTGCTCTGGGGCGGATGGCTGCTCTGGGGCGGGGTCTGTATATTGTGTACTTGTGCTATAACATTTTCCTTGTATCAATTAACTTGTGGAAGTGATATCAAAATGTAATGCAGTCCAGTGGGTCCACAGAGCTGATAAATATTACATATAATCCACTTCATCTGCAATAACGAACACAAACACTGAGCGCGACACTACAGCTAGCCGCAACTGTTCCACCTGACGGCTCAGTTTTGATCTCCTTCCTTGACTGCAAGCCGACCGGTCTGCATAGCAGCGCTGCATGAAATCAAACACAACTAAAAATCTCAGTCGCTGTTCTTCTGTCTGTTGAAAGCAGAACATAAATCACTGACGCCCCTCTGATCAAACGTGACCATAACATCAACTGAGTGCGATCTAGTAAAAACGTTCCACAGCCAAATGTTATAAAATTTTAATTTATTTGTTGTCCATATATTTAATGTATATTTTATAGTGATTGATGTTGTCTGATGTAAAACTTTACAGATATTTATATTTGTTTATATACACACATCGATGCTGTTTTACAGTTAAACGCAGTCTGTTTATGTATTGCACATTCATATTCAAGCATGCATATATGTCAGTATACATACCCATGTAGACATAAACCCTGACGTTATTTGCTTTATTTTCTAATTTTCTTTTTCTAATTATTGAGATCTGTGGAAAAATTCATATTTAATATGCTGAAGCAGTGTCACATGACCTCTGGAATTATGACAAATGAGAAGGATTGTTTTAAACACTGTGACTCTCACCTCATCACCTCCTCAGTGTTCTGGGATCTGACAGCATCCAGAAGACCTTCAGCTGAGGAGACAAACACACACATGAAATCAAACGTGTTCAGTGAGCTACACTACAGAGCCAGATGAATGAGGACGCCTCCTCGTGTTCTTCACACTCATCCAGAATGACTTATGAGACTCATGTCCTGTCGTGTAGAAGCTTCGTAGGCCACAACTGCACCAAAGACAGATGTTTGTGTGTAACGTTTCAGTGTGACAATAAATTATTAGGTTTAATTCACTTATTAATAGTTTAACATGAACAGATTTAGCAAAAGAAATGATTAATTTTAGCATTTAATTCAGGCAAATACAAAGTGATTTCACTGCAGTCACTGAAATAATATTCTGTACAAATATTTTGATTGTCCTTTATTTTCTCCCTTATCTGAAGATGACAACTCAAGCACATAGTTGTACATCATTCACCTGTTCTCTCACCTTCTGTGTGTGTGTCTGTGGTATTCACTGTTATGAAAGTTTCTGTTTGGGTTAGAGTGGGTCACTGTTATATTGTTCACACTTAGCTGTGTTTGGAAACATTGTTTTACCTGCTCCGTCACTGTCCTTATTTAAGCAGAAAGCGAGGGCTGCAGCTGAAATGACGCCCGCTGCGGTAGCACCGGCGCCTGACTTGCTCCTGCCGCTCTGTCCATCTCCGTAACGTCCCGTAGCGACGAGCGCCGCCCAGCTGCTCCTGCGGCCCTCCAGACTCGCGCGCCACCTGCTGGCTAGCTCGTGGTACTGCACGCGCGACTGATCGCTTAAAACGCTTTTTTTTGACGCGCGTGAGCCGCTCGCCACCGGGCTCCGGTTCGGTTCGAGCTCACAGAGGTTTCGGAAGTGCGAGGCCTCGCCGCGACCGGTCTGCAGCGCGCGGCACGGCGACAGACTGCGCGACCTTCGCATCAGCACGCGCGTCGGTACCGAGGACAGAAACATCGTGACCGTCCGAACTGATCCAGCACAGAAAGCTTTAGGTAACCGGTTCTGGTGTCAGATGAAACGCCGGTTTGATTTAGTGACCCCTGGAAGCCGGGTAAAGCATTTAATGTCATCAGAACACCAGCGCATAAACGGAAAAACATCCGTGATGCGCGCGACAGAGAATCATGGGAAATGTAGTTTCATAACGTCAGTGCGCACATTCATAAAACAAGTACTGTGCCATTTGGCATTTTTGGACTGCTACTATAATATTGTGCTTCGTGTACGATAATAACTTGTCTTTTTTTACATGGTACCATGAAAAAATATCATGTGCTTTGGGACGTGAATCTTAATTTTGGACATGATCAACATTTAGAATCAATGATTTATGATCAGTACGGTTTACTATTACGTTTAGGCATTTGGCAGACGCTTTTATCCAAAGCGACTTACATTGCATTATACTACACATTGATCATTATACATTGAGTATGTGCAATCCCTGGGATCGAACCTATGACCTTGGCGTTGTTAACACCATGCTCTAACCACTGAGCTACAGGAAAGCTTATTATTAATATGTGCTTCAGCTCAGATTTACATTATGATACTATTAAATATAATATTCCTATGATCTTAAATACATTTGTAGTTTTCTCATGATCTGACAGAGGGCGTCTAGAGTCGAAAAACACACGAGCAACATTTTACGTCTGTGGCGTCAGCCGACGTACAACGAAGTAAAACTGATTAACTGGTTTAGTTGAAGTGACGTGCTGGGACAGGAGAGAAGGGGAGAGAGAGAGACAGATAAAGGCAGGCAGACAGACAGACAGACAGGCTCCACACAGGTTACCTACGCAGGCATCTTTGCGAAAGACCAATCAGATAACAGATGGGTGGAGTTTCGTGGCTGTCAAACATGTCAACGTATTACTCTCGACAGTTTATTGTAATTTTATAAAAGTTGTTTCACGGCTCTGCAATAAAACTGATCGACACTGCTTCTGTATTATAGCGGAATACTTTAATAAGAAAATACATGCATGTGCACATTAATTGTAGACACATTGTAGAAATAGGCTACAGAACTATAAACAAGCAGACAGTAATGGGTATGCCAACACCAAACAACAACAACTGGCATCTTTTCTCCCATATATCAACAACCAGACAATGTCTTCCTTCTTCCAGCATGATGACAAGTCTGTCCCAAAATGCACTCCCACGTGCCCTTTGTGAACTTGCGCCCCATAGGTTCTGCACTGCGTGACATCACCAAGTGTAGACTCTGAGAAAGTCCACAAAGACAAGTGTGCCATTTAAAGTTAAAAGTTTATTATTGTCATTCAACCACATATAGCAGGCGCAGTACATACAGTAATGAAACAACATTGCTCCAGGACCATAAAGAGCAGCGCTGATCAATATACATGCTTACAGAGTGTGAGTGAGCAGACGTGGTTGTAAACATTTGACTGTATTAGCAACAGTAGTAGCAGCATTTGTAAGATGTGCATAAACGCAATATAATAGATTTTTGAGCAAAATGCCGAATGTGGAATTTAGCCCTGGAGCAATCATAACCTGGACTCACTTTTTGAGCACTTTTTTAAAGCAGCTGGTGTCAAGATATTTTTAGTGGATGTTAGTGGATCCGACACTGGTCTATCATGGCACCGTGCCCACAAAAACATTGTCATACGATGGTTATCTTTGCCCTCAGAATCTTTAACATAATGGAATGTAATATATAATTTCTTACATTATGGTCAACAGGGTATATAGGCCTAGTAAATATTATCTAGTTAGATAATACAATAGTTTAGTGGCAAAATACTAGTATTTTTTTCTACTAGTGTTTGTTTTTTATTTTGTTTCAATAATACTTCATTTTAAAATATTTTAAAAAATACATTACAACTGATATTTGATAAAAAGTAAAAGAATATCATTAATTTGTTAACTTTCTTTACGTTTCATATCAATAAACTGTAAAAACAATACATTAAAAAAAATCCAGAAAGCCTGAGAATAGAACACGTCACCACTGTGCGCGTGCATGGGAGTGGGCGGGGCTCAGCTGTCAGTCAAATGTGTGTGAGCGAGAGCGCGTGCACCCGCCTCTGCTGATTCGATCATCATCAACCTCATTATCAATGTAACACACACACACACACACACCGGTGTGTAACAGCTGCTTGTGCGTCTCACAGAGAAACGCGTTCACGTTTATCATTTTAAGGCATCTATGAGTTTATATATTTATATGCACTCGCGCGAGTGTAGCTGGATAATTAAACGCGCGCTTCCGCACCGGAGCGCCGCGCGTCACACGCCTGCGGAAAACACACGGTCAGACCCATCCGATCTGAATCACTGATCCGGTACCGGAGATTCAGTTCAGGCGAAAGGTAACCCGAAAACGCTAGTGCGTTTAATGCGCGTTTGTTTGCGCTTCTTGTTTGAACCGTTCATCGCGACGCGCGTCAGATCTCTGATTACCTGCTGCTGGGATAAAGAAAACTTCACCAGCTGGAACCGCCGTTATATCGCTGCAGGTTTCATTAGTTTCCCTTTCACTCCGTGATCCGGTTTCATCTCCGCTTATTATTCCCTGCACCAGGAGCGGCAGCCGCAGGTTCGGGCGGAGCAGGATGATGTCCAGGGAGGAGGTTCTGATACCGGATGACCGAGCTTTCAGCAGGTTCAAACAGGAGTGTCAGTCCGAGGACCGCTGGAGTCTCACCTACAACAAGAACAACATCATCGTTTGGATCCAAGTGTTGGACGAAGGGAAGAGTTCACACAAGATCAAGGTGATGGTTCTTTATGTCTGTGAAGTTCTTGTGATGGTTCTTTACAGCTGTGAGGATCTTGTGATGGTTCTTCACAGCTGTGAGAATCTTGTGATGGTTCTTCACAGCTGTGAGGATCTTGTGATGGTTCTTCACAGCTGTGAGGATCTTGTGATGGTTCTTCACATCTGCGAGGATCCTCTGGTGGTTCTTCACACCTGTATGGTTCTTATGATGATTCCTAATGTTTGTAAGGATCTTTTGCTGTTGCTTCATGTCTGTGAGGTTCTTGTGATGGTTCTTTATGTCTTTGTAATGTGTGTTCCGCAGACTGAAGTTGTGTTTGGCTACTGTAAGGTTGTGGGTTTGATGCACTTATGAGCTGATTTATGATCAGTCACTATTATGTCTTTCATCAAGACATTAAATGTATTCACACCTGATGTTTACTGTACGTCATTGTGGATAATAACATCTGGGTGTCACACTGGTAGGGATGTCCGTGTGTATTTAACGGGCACATCCGGGTGTGTGCTGAAGATCTGGTTTATCCACCAGGTGCACACACACACACACACACACACACACACAGGTGTGTTTGAAGTGTAACAGAAACTCAACAGGATGTGTTTATCTTCTCAGTGTGCTCATGCAACCGGCAGAGAAACTGATGTTAAAGTACCATGTAGAGGTTTCCACTGGGCACTGACCCAAGAACAGCTGAACTTGTCTTATAAAGCAGTAAGACAGACATGGCCAGACTGACCTGAGTTCAGCTGACAACCTGACATATATTATAATATGTCTCTATTCACAAAATGAACTGTATCAGTGAATGTATCAGTTTGGTCTTTAAATTGAATCAATGAGTTTTTCCAGCTCTGTGTGTCTGTTTAATACTCAAAGACTGCAGAGAGTTCACCTGCTTATACAGGTGCTTTATTCTGACAACAGTCACTTGAAACAGACAGACAGACAGACACAGAGAGAGAGAGCGAGAGAGCATGTGAGCATCATACAGACTGTTTCTTTGTTTTTTAATGCCGTCCACCAATTACACTGAGAACATGTAACAAAACAGGAACAAAAATCATCAAACAAAGAAGAAATGTGAGTCTGTTTAAAACAGAAGCGAATCACCTGTAAGAGGAACTCACGTTATCTTCATTTTTCAGACAGCCAAACTGATCATTTGAGCAGATGTAGCAGAAACAGTGAATGAAGACTGAACGATCAGAGACTTGAATCTAATCTCCTCTGTTATATACATGGGTTTGTGTGTGTGTTTGGACAGGCTGATAAAGGTTTCAGTGCTCAATACTGTAAATGAGAGCGAAAGAGAGAGAGAGCCTGTTCAGAGTCACATGATCTGTGACTTCATACTAATCGATTCATGTTGATTGAGAGAGAAAACAATACCCCCCCCCTTCTCACACACACACACACACACACACACACACACTTTCTCTCTCTCTCTCTCTCTCTCTCACAGACACACACACACGCTCTTCTCTCGTACACACACATAGCTGTTAACAGGAAATAACAGTAAGTGTCACCATTATTGTTAAAATTAAAACCAAACACACACACACACACACACACACAGTATGTGATCAATGACCTTTATTACCAGGAACTGTAAACATCATGGTCTTCGTTAGGGTGTGTGTCTCATCTAACACAGCAGGTTAGATGATGGACAGATGTGGTCACAAGGTTCGTGACCTCAGCTGGTTTCCCAAACCAGTTTGGTTAGTTTCTGTTTGGTTAGTTAAATGATAAACACTAACAGTAGAATTTCTGACTGTATGTTTATCAGGTTATAGATGATGTCTGTCACTGAATTCTGAGGTGCAGAGAAGAAATGTGTCCAGTGTTAACATTGTGGGTGTGTGTGTGTGTGTGTGTGTGTATGAGTCATCCTGGCACAATTATATTCCATGTCCAGTGTGTGCGTGTGTCCCTATAGACACACACACCTCTTTCTCTGGGTCTCTGTCTCTCTCTGCCTCTCTCTGTCTCTCTCTGTCTCTCTCTGTCTCTCTCTGTCTGTCTCTGTTTCTCTCTGCCTCTCTCTGCCTCTCTCTGCCTCTCTCTGTCTCTCTCTGCCTCTCTCTGTCTGTCTCTGTCTGTCTCTATCTCTCTGTCTGTCTCTGTCTCTCTCTGTCTCTCTCTGTCTCTCTCTGCCTCTCTCTGTCTCTCTCTCTGTCTGTCTTTGCCTTTCTCTGTCTCTCTCTGTCTCTGTCTCTTTCTCTCCAGTGGAATGCTCGTGTGTCTGCAGGAGAACACACCTTAGATGTGACACAATATTCCTGTTCTCTTTTCATGTCAAACAAACCCTTAAAACACACAGAAATGCCCCATATAAGTCCATCATCTGTGTGTGTGTGTGTGTGTGTGTGTGTGAGGTTCATATGAAGGCTGTGTGGGAGAACCAATGAGATGTTTGTTGGTGTTCTCTTAGGGAGAACTTCACACCTGTCAGATGTTCTGCTTTGCAGATATCAGACAGTTCTTCATAAGCCTGCATGTTTTATAAAGGCTTATGTTTGCAAAATATAACATTTGTTTGAACAGTCGGAATGAGTCTTTATCATCAGAAAAGTTAGTCAAATGAAATGGAAACATGTCCAGCTGAGAGCCTCTGTGTGTCACATGACTGCACGAGATAACTGAAGTGTAGCTGAACGCTTTCACCAAATAAATGTGACCGTCACATTGTGTGTGAGCTATGCTAGTTGATGATTAAATTAGAGGTCAGTACAGAGCTTTGAAATACACAATGACTACAGCCATTAAACAATCACACACACACACACACACACACACACACACACACACGTGACTATGCAGTGCAGTGTGGGTGGTTGGAGATATGTTAGATTCTCCTTCAAGCTGTTGGGCTTTCCTCAGAACACACACATTGTATCCTCCCACTCGTTCTCAGTGGAGCTTCAGGAAAATCTTACCCAAGCGTTTCTCTGGAGATCTGAGGAATCAACACCATCTCTGTGGTGATCTTCATCCTGGTCATGTGACCATCAGAAGAGGGTCACACCAAGCTTGACTGGATGAATGAAAGATTGGGGTTATTTGAACTCTAAACGTGTGGCGCTGTAAGAAAGTGGAGCAGCTGGTGGATTTTCACATTTTGAATTTGTTGTAATTTATTCTGTATTTACAAAAAGAGGTGATGACACATGAACTCATGTTACAGTCAATGTTTCTAAACACAGCACCTGAAGTCTTGAATTTTAGAGGGAGAGAGAGAGAGAGAGGGATCATGAAAACAACATTTATGTTTGAGGTTAACTTATGTTTAACTTATCAATGGCTTTATGTGATCATGTATTTCTCTCATCTGTGTTTGCTGTGATGGACAGATCTGTGCAGACTGCAGGTGAATTGCAGGGCTTGCAGACTTCATTGCAGAATTAAGGGGACGGGCACACAAATATCAGATGTAATACCATTTTTCTCTGACCTTCCTATAAACCAATAAAATTGAAAGAGAGGTTCTGTAAATTCCACGTTGTATTGTATATTGCACTGTATTATTCTCATATTGAAAATTGTGTTGAGTATACATTGTCTACTCACGCATGTTCTGTTCTGCTCTGCTCTGCTTTGTTCTGTTCTGCTCTGCTTTGCTCTGTTCTGCTCTGCTTCTCTACACTGCTCCTCTGTTCTGCTCTGCACTGCTCTGCTCCTTTGTTCTGCTCTGCTTTGTTCTGTTCTGCTCTGCTCCTCTGTTCTGCTCTGCTCTGCTCTGCTCCTCTGTTCTGCTCTGCTCTGCTTTGTTCTGTTCTGTTCTGCTCTGCTTCTCTACACTGCTCCTCTGTTCTGCTCTGCACTGCTCTGCTCCTTTGTTCTGCTCTGTTCTGCTCTGCTTTGTTCTGTTCTGTTCTGTTCTGCTCTGCTCTGCTCTGCTCCTCTGCTCTGCTCTGCTCTGCTCTGCTCTTCTGTTCTGTTCTGTTCTGTTCTGTTCTGTTCTGTTCTGTTCTGTTCTGCTCTGCTCTGCTCCTCTGCACTGCTCCTCTGCTCTGCTCTGCTCTGTTCTGTTCTGTTCTGTTCTGCACTGCTCCTCTGTTCTGCACTGCTCCTCTGTTCTGCACTGCTCCTCTGTTCTGCTCAGCTCCTCTGTTCTGCACTGCTCCTCTGTTCTGCACTGCTCCTCTGTTCTGCACTGCTCCTCTGTTCTGCACTGCTCCTCTGTTCTGCTCTGTTCTGTTCTGCTACAGGGCGAGGGCAGCCTCCAGCTTCCAATATCAATCAAACAGACATTTCATGTCATTTCATGTGACATCTATCTAAATGATGATCTGATCTGTGACACATGACATGATGTGACATCTGTCTGAATGATGATCTGATCTGTGACACATGACATGATGTGACATCTGTCTGAATGATGATCTGATCTGTGACACATGACATGATGTGACATCTGTCTAAATGATGATCTGATCTGTGACACATGACATGATGTGACATCTGTCTAAATGATGATCTGATCTGTGACACATGACATGATGTGACATCTGTCTGAATGATGATCTGATCTGTGACACATTTTTTAACATGCTGATTAAACAGGCTGTTTATGCACCTCATTATGTCAGGGATCTCTGTTTTGACTGGATCGCTGCATGCATATGTAATGAGATGTAAAACTGCATTTACTGACTGTATCTCTGAAGGTCACCCTGATCAGTCATGACTTTCTCATAATCCCAGTGTCTGTTATATGATCCAGGTGCATCTGCTGTCTTCTGCTGCCTGTGTAGACTCGTGATCTTTGAATGTCGTGTCAGAGAAAAAAGAAGTAATAAAAGTTAATTTGCTTGTCGCATTAGCCAAAGTTTTATATTAATAAAAAACTCTGTAGATCTTGAGTATGTTGTTAATTTAATGCTGCTAATAGTGTTTAATACCTTCTAAACTGGTTAGTGGTTTATTACAGGGATATCTCTGTATCAATGATTGTGGTCTTTATTACAGTCATGATATAACAAAGTCTCTCCAGCTGCCTGTCTTTCTCTCTTAAGCTCTCTGTCTCTCTCTCCAGCTCTCTGTCTCTCTCTCGGATGTCTCTCTCTCTTTTGTTCTTTTTGCTCTAGAAACATATAAGGAAAACAGAAGCTCTATGTTTTCTGCCTGTAAGAAGCAGGTGGTATTAGGTGGATTGTCATATCACTGTTCTTTGCTTTCATGTTCATGTTTTTGACTTCCTCTTGACTGTGCATCATGGGTAATGTAGTTCCTCTGCTCTCTCTCCTCAGTGTCAGATGCAGTGTAAGGACATTTCAGCTGAAACAATGTATGATGTGCTACACGACACAGAGTATCGGCGGAAATGGGATGCCAATGTCATCGAGACGTTTGACATCGGCAAACTGACGGCTAATGCAGATGTGGGCTATTACTCCTGTAAGACCCCCAACATCCCACTATGCTCTTGGGCTGAATGAATTAGTGACAGTATACACTCACATTTCTGTGTAAAGAAACCATTGCCAATTATTTCACGTTCTGTGTTTTTTCAGGGAAGTGTCCTAAACCATTAAAAAATCGTGACGTCATCACCCTGCGCTCCTGGCTGCCAACTGGAAATGATTACATCATCATGAACTACTCTGTCAAACACGCTGTAAGTGACCGCGCTACTGATTTTCTTATCTTTTCTGATTTTCAGACGGACAGAGACAGACCTGAAATACCAAGAGTTAGGCAAAGAAACCAATCCCCTCTCTCAACGAGTCCAGAGCTTCAGTCCTGATGTTCCACCAACATCTACTGACCTTCATCACACTGATGCTCTAAACCAGAACAATACCACCAAACTAATTACATTCAAGCAGATAAGAGCACAAATGAAACACAAGTGCTTTACTCGGTGGAAAACTCAAACACAAACAACAAAGTAAAATGCAATGCTGTTTGGCCCTAAAAAGAGAATACACCATGACAGACCATCTGTACACATCTGTCCCTCCTCTCACACACACACACACACACACACACAGGGCAGGGTATAATTTGGGTCATTAGAGATGTAGAACAGAGCAAATAAATGTGACTTGTTTAGCACAGATTCTGTAGGTCTTTGAGTATGTGTGTGTGTACAGCAGACAGCATTTCATTACAAACACTAACAGTGTAATGTAGATCATATGAGCTGAAGGTAACTGTTCTTCTCAGAAATATCCTCCTAAGAAAGATCTGGTGCGAGCCGTCTCCATTCAGACCGGATATCTGATCCAGCAGACTGGCCCAAGCAGCTGCACCTTAACTTACCTGGCCCAGGTGGACCCAAGAGGTAACACACATATTACTGCAGTGTACATGTACAATAGGAGCCCACACAGGTCAATGCTAAATACAGATGTTTTGTGACACTTTTAAACCACACATAGAAGTGTGTCTTAAATGGGTTCAAATTTCAATGTAGGTGTGTTTTATTGGCATGACAAAATTATTTATTTATTATTATTCAATATTTAAAAAGAGATGTTTGTCAAATTAAACAAAGTGAAACAGTATCTCTCTGTTTGTCTCTCTCTCTAGGTTCTCTTCCTAAGTGGGTTGTTAACAAGTCTTCTCAGTTCTTGGCACCCAAAGTGAGTAAAGCAAAAACTAGCTCACTTCATTCATCAGTTTTCTCATAATCACACACACAATGACATGTTTAATCAGATACTCTGAAGTCTGATTCACTTTATATCTTTAACATTCTTCTTTTTCATTGTACTTCCCCACCAACCAGAGGAAAGATAACAGACAGAAATGAGAGAACGATCACACAGTGTTAGTGTGTCTAAATGGCTCTCTGCTTCTGAAATACACTGTGTGAACGTCTGTCTCTCTGTGCTTTATCGCCACTGATGAAGCACTAATGGTTTTAATTGCTCTACCCTAATTATTTTAAACCAACATACAAAACCAAAAAAGCAGAAAACCAAAACTGAGTTATTGTGTATTGACAGAAATTTGAACCTTGTGACTTACTCATGTGACTAGACTAGACGGAAGACATTGAGTTTGTTTTTCTCTCTTGTTGGGAGTTGTTTTCTGTTGTTTCCATTTTGTGTGAAGGGCCGAACAAAACATAATTCTGGCACTCTCACACACATTCATTCATTTATGTTTACTTATACTTATGTCCAGTATATGTGGACATAATACAAGAGGCTTATACAGCCCCTTATATTTTTCTTACTATTGTGTGAAACAATCTGTCTGTCTATCAGGCGATGAAGCGCATCAGTAAAGCATGTCTTCGATATTCTGAGTGGAAACAGAAGCACAGTCCAGGGTTCAAACCGTGGCTGTACCCGGAGCAGAACCCTCTGTCCAGCATGCCGCTGTGTGAACTCTCCATACAACACGCCGAGTCCCTGGAAAACATCGATGAGAGCACACTGAGCGAGAGCAAAGATGAGCGGGCTGAACACAGTGACGAGGAGGGACCCAACTGACACACACACATCTGATGTCATTTCTTACCCATCAGAACAACCACAGGACCAGTGACCTGCTGAATGAGCACATTAAAGGATATGTGATGAATGCATATGAAAATAAAGTTGATTATGAAGGGATTTCAGCTTT
>JAZGTI010013238.1:0-15013 GCA_036877585.1 Botia kubotai
TGTGTTCAATTGTTCAATTAAAGTTTTATTAAAATGTTAAATAATAGTAACTGTGTATTTTTTTAAATGAAAAATAAGGAATTAAAAAGTTGCTTACCAATACACAAAACATTCACAATTGATAAATTGGGCTAAAATAGAAGGCTCTGAGTGATACTAAATAAAGAGCCATTTGGGAGCCGTAAGAGCCGGCTCTTTTAAGGGAGCCGAGCCAAAAGAGCCGAATCTTTGAAAAGAGCCGAACTTCCCATCACTAATGCTTATAACTTTGAACTCCGCTGATTCCTTGGCTCATGCCAATTCCACCTATTATTTCCATCAGTGTAATTGGTGGAATTATAAAATATTCATAAAAATTATTTATGTAACCATGATACAATGTCTTTTGAGTTTAATATTAAGTTCATTTGCATTCATCTCAGAAAAATTTCTAATGACAATAAAGCTACCACATTATAACTTTGCATAACTCGTCTGTTCCCCATTTTTTCAAACTTGCTTGGACCGCAATAATTGCCACTTGTGGCTATATTTGTTCAAAAATGATTCTGTACAAACTGTAACAGAAAAAATGGCTTGGAGTTGCGAGCAGCAGTGAAGGAAATCTGTTTGCCTATAAAAACTCATTTGAAGACTACAAATTTTTTTAAGACAGTTTATGTGGACTGTCTTTATAACTGCTCAATCAACTAACTCTGAAACCTGATAGTTAACCTACTATCTAACTGTCAGCCTAAAGATACACCCCCCTGTGGCACACATCATCATGTGTATTAAAGCATAGTGGCTGCATATTTGCACATGCCAGATAAAGCATTTCAAGTAAGAGACAGTCACAACTTTACAGAGGTACATCAAAATGGTGTAAAGGGTTACATCAAATAAGAGCATCTGAATGTGGTACAAACCAGTTTGAACAGAGATTGGGCTCTCCAGCATAAACACAGTTTGCTTCCAGTGAGTCCTAGCACAGTCTGGAGCAGTGGAGAACTTGACCTAAAATTAAAATTAACCACATTAAAAAACAATTCATGCCAAGCAACAGCACAATTAGGATATACAAAGAGTGCTGCACACTCATGCTGCCTGCTTGACAGCTCTGTGTACACTATTTCAAGATAAACCAAGTAAGCGTGGTAACCCACATTGGTTGCCATGTTGAAATCACGTGACCAGCTAAATACTACTCACTTTATCTCACTTACCCCCATGACTGTCAGTTGCAGTCTGTTACATTTCTGTTTTACAAACAAATCTGTACAAGGTTTGTAGTATGCTTGCAAATACAACATTTCTACAGTGGAGTTAAAAACACAAAAACTGTTTTTTTGTGCGATGCTTCATCTAAACTATTTGGCCCGAGAGTGTCAAAAAGATTTAAGATTACTGCTAATACGAAGATGGAATGAAATTGACAGAAATGATGGGTGTTGTTAATAAAGTCTGACAACGACATAGAAAAATAAAATCAGGTCAGGTTAGATCAGACAACATAGCAATAGTTTATTAAAGCATGTCATCTTAAACATGTTAGGAATTAAAACACAGTGGGGCATAAAATTAATCAAACTCTCTACATTTTTATGCTTAAAGGCCCATTATCACAATGCAACACACCATCCCTTTCCGAGAAGCCGATGTGTTTTAGCTTATTTTATTGCCTGCTCCAGTTGGTCACTGGAGGAAGGCAAATGCTTATTTCAGCATTTAGGTAAGAGAGGTTGGTGATTGAATTGCGATTGCCTCAGGCCTAAAAGAGGGCAATATATGACTGCAATTGCTTGTCGTTAAACAGCCCTATTGCTTACCTTGTTTCCACAGCGCTTGTCGAAGAAAATGTCAAAATAGCCCACGATAGCCTAAAATAAAAAATGAGAGCGAGGTTAGAACAAGATATCCTGGCAAACACTGACACTTGTTCGGGCTGCCTGCGTGTAATTAACATAACACTGTAAAGGAGACTTGTTGACAAGTGCTTATAAAATCACACATGTAGACTAAACTTGCTTTGGAGTTTTCTTTTTTAATACACTGTGAATGACACAATATTAGGGACAAAACAACTACCCTTTTCTGTCCCAACCTACCCCCAATGACAGTAGAGCAGCTCTATCAATCTCAAGAGCATACTTGTAGTGGCAATGATGCAGAACAAATATCTTTTAATCCTGACGCAGCTGACAACGTGAGGGTCTGCTGGCTCACACAAAGAGCACAATCAATGAAAATAGAGAGAACATACACTGATAAAGAAAAAAGGGAAAAGGTAAGCAAGACAGCAGAGAAAATGTTCAGTGTTAAAAGTAGGGAAGTAAAGATGACTTCATTTTCAAAGAACATGGAAGGATATAAATTTTTATTTTGTAATTACAGATATATTTGTCTAAATTAACACAGTAAATGTACATTATATGTAGAATGATTAAATGTACATTATATGCATTAAAATGCTATTAGAAAATCTAACCACAACTGTGGTTTACAGGCCATAAAATATTTATTTTACAGATGTAACAACACATTACTTTCAAGTTTCTCCATTACATCTGCCTACAACTGCTGTAGTAGATCTCAAATGAAAGGTAGAAATAAAAAAATAAAAATGACTAAGATGTATTGCAGACATATCCTTATCTCAAACAAACTACAACACATACAAAAACACAATTAACCAACCTTGGCAAATCAGTTTTCATTAAAAGAGGTGTAATGCAGGGCAGTGTTTATCGCACATTCAGAAGTGTTATCAGACTGTTTACTGCATTCGTTAAGAAGAGTGAAACTGTGACCCATTTGCCTACCACAGATTAACTGATGTCACAACAGTTGTCTGATGATACTTCTAATGAAGTTTTTAAACTGAAATATTACTATTTCAAATATTGATTAGGAATTGTGGGCTGTCATTGCACACACCTTCTCATACATGAACACACACAAAAGAGAGTCATACTGTGAATATAATGTGCGCCATTCTGCCTAAAGTATCCCAGGGACATTATAGAGTAATACAGCTCTTGCCATAGATAGCTATGTGTATGCTGGGACAAGCAGAAACAAAGGCTTTTTATTCTCATCAAAGATACCAGCCTTCACATGTGGGGAATGTCGGACGTAAGTGATACAGGTCAGCCATTTCCCGGCCCAGGAGGCGGTGCAAGCAGCCACTCTGTGAGTCTACCTAGAGAACAGGTCCGGGGAAAATTGATAATTATCACCATCACTAACATTCACAGGGAGAAATTAATCACCAAGCCCTTTTCAGCACTATCATGTTGGAGCAGCGCATGGTACAGCCTGATACAATTATGCAGCAAGCTGCGAAGGAGGGAGAGCTAATGCGCTTTTGATGGGGTTTATTCACGTGTGTGAGGCATCACACTCGACCACCTCTCCCAGAGCAGTGCAGAGCAGTTGTGCACATCTTTTATTCTGTGCACAATACATCCCAATGCCAGAAAAAATCCCATTCCCGTTATTACGCTTTTTCCTGCGAGTTTGACGTTCCGCTGTGCTGAAGGCTTGTATTCAGAGTTTAACTAGGTGGGAAGAAATTACTGCTGGCACACAAACGGTCACCTACATATCCTTGCACTTAGGCTACAGCAAAACACTGTGAAATAGCCTAGTATATCATTACTTTACCAGTTACTAATTTTAAATGCTCTCTACAGCCAAAGATATAGGCCTAATTTATTTTCGATAGATGACAAATGTAACACCTTTGTCCAATCACAAAGAATTAGGAATTTTGGATACAAAATATTACAAACAACAGCTACAGTACATTGGCTTACTTTTTGTAACAGCTGGGATAAACTAACAGAAGAACAATATGACCGTGTACATGTAAGTGAGCATGTTTGTGTTTGACATTTATGATATTTTATGCTGCCAAATGTTCACGAGATCATTTGTTTCGAGATCACAACATCCAATTGTTTTAAGCAAACTCTATTTGGCATAGATGGTACAGACAGTAAAATGTATTGTAAAGTTTAGAGAATTGTTTTAAAAAGAACAAAACTGGATCTGTGACTGTGGTAAAAGTAGCTCCCTAGTGACGTCCATGAGGTCAATTAGTGCTGTTACTGGTATTACAGTCAGCTCTGGTCTCTTCTACACTTTTACTGCTACAGTAGTATTACACAATCATTCACAAATAAGTACATGACCATATTATATGCAAAACATTTGTATCATAAATACATGTTTTGCCAATAATTTGATTATAGAACAAGTCTGTAAATATGCAAAAGGTTACTAGACACACAGCTGTCATGGTTAGAAAGTGCACGTATGGCATTTACTTTTAATTTACAGTCAAATCATACATTTAGACACAAATAATTTAATGGTAATTGAATGAACCTGTAAATCAAAATTTGGATCATAAGAGTGGTAAGTGTAATTATTCTAAAGTGTTATTCTAAAACTTGTCAACTATTGTAGCTGTGTAAATAATGTGTATTGTAGCATGAAAATAAAATATACCTAACACAGTAATTTTGTGCAAACAGGCAGAAGGAAGAAATCACAAAACAGTAAGAACTGCAAGATTTTTCATATTCAACTTCGTATGCAGCTGACAAAAATGCAGCAACCGTGAGACAATCGTGTATGACTGCCAAATGACATCCTTAGATTTAACATCTGTGAATTACATCACAGTCAAGATTCTAATGAAATTGCTCCACTACACTTTCTTTATTCCTGCAGAAGTATTTGAATTTAAAATATTCATAACATTTACATGCATTTAGAAGATAACTAATTATATATAATTTTGCTGTGACAAATTAAAAAGAATGTGAGAGAGATAGTAGGGGAGAGAGAAAGTGTGTCTGTTGTCCCTGTGAGCAATGTGAGCTGATGACCAGTGTAACAGTAACAGCAAGCAAATGTTATTTGTCTTTCGTTAGCCAAGCACGACAGCGCAGGGTAGCTCTGGTTATTTAATGCAATGTAAGGCCGCATGATGTGATGAATGGACCGTTGATGGCAGAATAAGACCATGCACTTAATAACTGAGGATGACAGCATTTTCCATTTGTTTTGGGTGCCTCCAAGAATTTGTCCCCATTAAAATACAAGGGGATATAAAATCTTCAAATTAGTTCTGACTTTTAAAAATAGTTTTTTGGTTTTTAACAAGGAACATTCAGGATGTGCTTTTCTATTACTAGAAAGAGACAAAAAAAGTGTTTACAAACTGCATTTAATACAGAGTAACTGTGAGAGGGGATAGGGAGATAATAATACAGTATTGATTATCCATAAACGCTATAACAGAAGCAGGGACAATAATGCTGGACAAAACTGGGAGACGTAATAAAAATTACACTTGAAATTTTTGTTGCTTTTTGTTTGGTCTCTCCCCAGTTCCCACCCTTTCACTGACACACTGGATGTGGACTGGATGTAACACAGATGGTCACCTAGCAAATAATACAGTGTGGATACACACAGTTTCGAACATTAGGACAAATCTTACAAAGACGAACCAGTCTATATATCACTCAATATTCAGATAATTCAAAAACACCATTGACCTACTACACCATGAGTGTTGATACCATAAAATACTGGACTGATTCAATTTTATGTACATAGGAAACATCTTGAAGACTTAATCCCTACCCACCGTGAGTGAGTTCTACCAAGAAATCAATTTTTAATTTAAGCAGACCAAAAATATAACTGGAAATTAGGGAGTGAGACCCCTCCTAGTTCCCTGGGATTCAGTTTTTTATTCCAGATGAATTTTGATATGATGGAATTTATTTTTTAACTGTAGTCAAAAAGTGGGGCAAATTTTGGAATGATTATTAAAAAATAATTAAAATATTTCTGATAAATCAAATGGTTTTTAATTAGTGTATCAATATATTACATGGCAAGATAGCAAAAGGATCCTAGGCTGTGTCTCAACAAAGCTTTGCCTTATTGACATTAAACTTTGTGACCACATCCTGTCTCATAACAATATGGTGACAGCAGCACCTATTGGTCAAAAAATTAAGTGATTTTATATCGATGTAAGTGGTTTAAGCCCATTTTTTTAAATTCATCATCAGTGATGCCCATAAATATTTTCTTTGTGCGCTTAGTGGGAATGACACCTAATCTTTCCACCTGACAACCCTGATTAGCTTTGAAGACTGAAATGTGTGCAGGACTGGTAACACTCACGCTTTGTTTGAAGTTTGTTAAGAAGTCTGTATGTTTAAATGTTTTAGAATCTACAGGGGAATCAAAGTATCTACTCACTGTACAGAAGGTGTTGAGCCTGATTTTCAGGGTGAAGTCTGCAGTAAACTCCAATTCAGACACAGTCACGGTATCACAGTCAATAGTCTGGAACGGATAAGAGAAAAGATTCCATAAATTATAATATAGTTTACTATCGGGTTGGATGTCACAGAGCTTTTCAAAACATGTCATGGTCATGCCATGCAAAAATGCAAAAAAAACGTGTAAAACCTTTGTGGTAATAACTTTTGTGATGGACAATAATGATTTTTTTTCAAACGTGAACCAGTAAAAAGCTTTCTGGAGGTTACTGGATAGCAAACAATTAGGCTAAATTAAAGTCATTAAAGTCAAGGTTATTCGTGACAAACATTTATCTATTACAATTGCACATTCTGCCACTGCATCAATAATATACTCATCACAACATAAAATACTTCACATAAATGTTAGAGACATGCTAGAATGGTAGTCTGCATATTAAATGCCTCTTTAACACACAAAACTAATGTCCTTTAAATGTAAAAGAATTGAAACTTCCACAGTTAAGATGAAGATACACTATATTGCCAAAAGTATTCGCTTACCTATCCAAATAATTAAATTCAGGTGTTCCAATCACTTCCATGGCCACAGGTGTATAAAACAAAGCACCTAGGCATGCAGACTGCTTCTACAAACATTTGTGAAAGAATGGCCCGCTCTCAGGAGCTCAGTGAATTGCAGCGTGGTACTGTAAAAAGATGCCACCTGGGCAGTCCAGTCGTGAAATTTCCTCGCTACTAAATATTCCACAGTCAAGTGTGGTATTATAACAAAGTGGAAGCGATTGGGAATGACAGCAACTGTGAGCCACGAAGTGGTAGGCCACGTAAAATGACAGAGCAGGGTCAGCGAATGCTGAGGCACATAGTGTGCAGAGGTTGCCAACTTTCTGCAGAGTCAATCGCTACAGACCTCCAAAGTTAATGTGGCCTTCAGATTAGCTCAAAAACAGTGTGTAGAGAGCTTCATGGAATGGGTTTCCATGGCCGATTAGCTGCATCCAAGCCATACATCACCAAGTGCAATGCAAAGCGTTGGATGCAGTTGTGTAAAGCACACCGCCACTGGACTCTACAGCAGTGGAGACGCATTCTCTGGAGTGACGAATCACTCTTCTCCAATGTGGCAATCTGATGGACAAGTCTGAGTTTGCCGATTGCCGGGAGAACGGTACTTGTCTGACTGCATTGTGCCAACTGTGAAGTTTGGTGGAGGGGTGATTATGGTGTGGGGTTGTTTTTCAGGAGCTGGGCTTGTTAGTTCCAGTGAAAGGATAGATTTTGATTTTGGACAATTCCATGCTCCCAACTTTGTGGGTACAGTTTGGGGATGGCCCCTTCCTGTTCCAACATGACTGCGCACCGGTGCACAAAGCAAGGTCTATAAAGGCATGGATGAGCGAGTTTGGTGTGGAAGAACTTAACTGGCCTGCACAGTTAAGTCCAACATCAGTGTCTGACCTCACAAATGCGCTTCTGGAAGAATGGTCAAAAATTCTTATTAAAACACTCCTAAACCTCATTGAAAGCCTTCCCAGACGAGTTGAAGCTGTTATAGCTGCAAAGGCAAATCAAGTGACTGGGCTAAATCTAAGTTGACTATTTTAAAGTCTGTTTTAAAGTGACCCACTTCCTGTTGCCAGGTGATGGTGCTATGACCGTGACTCATAATAGTTCTATCGATGTAAAAGTGACATTATTTGTCAGATATGGTAACCCATACCCGAAATGTGAGCAATCGGGGGTTAAGTGCCTTGCTCAAGAGCACTTCAGTTGCTACCCCCCAGCACTGGAATCGAACCAGCAACCTTCTGATTACAAGTCCGACTCACTAACCAGTAGGCCACAACTGCCCCCCAATGTCATCAGCCCACCACAATAAACATATTTGCAGAGTTTGACATATATCTCTCAATGCCTGCTTTAGATATTAAAGACTTCCTGTTTACCACCTTGCCATGGCAACATCATTTGAGAGATCAAAAATCCCTTCACATTTTTGAACCTTCAATGCCTTGGCATGATGCTTACCAAGGTTGGTGGCAACCACATGAAATCCCTAGCAGGTGAATTTAAAAGTTCGTGGCATGTGCTTTTTTTTTTTCCAAAATGGCTGACTTCCTGTTGGGTGGGGCTAAAGGGTTTCAGGGCGAAAGTTGTTCGGGTCAAGTTTTGTCCAGGTATGTGTATGTATGTAGGAAATATGCACCATATTTTTTGCCTGGCCCTAATAGCCAACAACTCTGACGTGTGTCAAGTTTCAGTGCTTGGACCCCAACAACAGGGCCCTAACTAATAGTTAGCTGTTAACCCTTAACCATTCTCGTACACTGCTTCAATAAATTTCATGGCAATCATACCAAAATGGGTATAAGGCTGTATTTTCACAACACTTTTGTGTACTGACACGAAACTTGGTACATGTCATCATAGGCATGACCTGAGGAATTCTGAACAGTTTCGCCACAGTGCTACCTAACACTTTAGAGAGCTATGAAAAGAGATATGAAAAGAGTGCTCTTTAGATTTCTTGAGGCATGCTGAGTCAAATAATATTTGTTGTTTCATGGTCAACCATTTTAGGCATTTTGATTTTTTTTTGTTAAAGGCAGTATTTAACAAACGCAATTGTGTATTGCTATGAAACTATGGTACTTCATCACCAAAGTCTAAGTTGACCTGCAAAACCTGGGGCCGGTGCCACCTGGTGGACAAGAGATGATAAAGTTTATGTAAATGCTTATATGTCTTTAGATTCTTTGTCTTATGCAGAGTCCTATGATACTGTATTGGTCCTAATTAATGCTACTTTGTCTGCCATTTTGAATTATACTGAAAACCTACTTTTTCAAACTCCTTCTACAGTGTTTGTCTATTTTACACATAACAAAAAAAAAGAAAAAAAAAATGAAAAATGAAAAAAGGTACAAATTTACATTTGTAAATGTATCTTTACAATATTGATTTGAAACTTTCTAGGTGTCATTGTCACAACATCTTGACAGCCTCATAAAAATTTGGGGATAACGCATCACTATTACTCTATTACTTACTACTACTACTACTTGTTCTGGACAAACTTTGGTACACATCTTATCCCACACCATGCCGTAGACCCATGAAAAAGGGGTCAAATTGACTAGCTTATTGAGGAGAGGTGTTTTCTGATGTTAACAAGCGTTCAGATGTACAATGTTTTTTGGGCATACGAAAGCGTCAGCAAAAAAATTCACAGACTTAACATTGGGCTGAATTTTGTAACGTCATAGCTTTGCATCAGAATGTCAAGACTTGGTGGTGGGCTTGCTCGGCTTAGCAAGCAGCAACAGATGGTGACATTACAACTTCATGTTGCAGTACCCTAGCAAGCACCTCATTGACTTCCTTTAAAAAAAGGTGAGAGACATCAGAACATTGTAGAGACAATTGGGTCTTTTGACACTGATTGAAAGTACTCTTTTAACTCTCACCAAGAGATTGTCTAGCCATGCCCTAGCAACCATTTGAACACCTTAGCAACCAAAATGAATTAGCCCTATCTCAGCATCAGAACATCATAGAGATGTGTGTGTGACTCAAAAGAACCAACTCACATCCGTCTATTCGTTTTTCCCTGTCAACTGTCTAGCTAAACGCTAACAACCATTTACAGTACATAGGTAATATAGGTAACATAGAAAATTGGAAAAGGTTTTGGAGTAGACCTGATCTGTTAAAAAGAGATGGCCTCCATCCCTCTTAGGCTGGTGCTGCTTATTTATCTAAAAATTTGGCACATAGTCTTATTAATACCACTAATACTTGACTAACTGGGGCCCAGGTCAGGAAGCAGACAAACTGGCTTAACCAACCACCTGCTAGCATCACGTCACAGATGTCACATAATCTGCAACACACAGAATCATCTTAATATTATAATATAGAGACTGTGTCTGTTCCCCAGACTTGTAAATACAAAAAAATTAAATGGCAATTTAATCAATGTTAAAACAAATAAAAAAGACACATAATGCAGAGAAACAATTAATAAGGCTTGGTTTGCTGAATATTAGAGCTCTCTCTACAAAAGCACTTTTTGGTAATTATATGATCCCATATCATAACCTAGATGTGCACTGCTTGACAGAAACATGGCTAAAACAAGACAATTACATTACATTAAATGAGTCTATCCCCCAAAATTACTGCTATAAGCATAAGCCTTGTCCAAAATACAAAAGAGTTGTTAGATACAACTCTTTTGAATAATGGTGCTCAATCTAGCTTTATCTGGGGTAAATAATAAGCAGAGTTTGTCATTTCTACTGCCTACTGTCTAGAGGCCACCTAGCCACATAGACCACATAGACTTTATAAAAGAATTTAATAAAACTTTTTCTAAGGTGACAAAGTTGCTCCTCTACGGTTAAAAAAAGATAAAGGACAGCAGCCCAACACCGTGGTATAATGAACATAATCCCCACGCCCTAAAACGCCCTATAACGAGCATACTACCCACACCCTAAAAGGAGCAGCCTGGAAAGCTAGTGTTACTCGAACTTAGTGCAGCCTTTGACACTATTGAGCACAGCATACAACTAAATAGGTTTGAAAATTATGTTGGCAATGGAACAGTACTGGCATGGTTTAAATCATATTTATCTGACCAATTACACTGACCAACAGCAAAAAACTACCTCAAGGAATAATTATTAAGAGACATGGAGTTCATTTTCATTGTTATGATGATGATACTTGGCTGGACATTTCTTCTAGGCCCAACAAGACATACATTTACCAAACTAACAGAATGCATAGTCAATATTGAAACTTGGATGACTAGCAACTTTATACTACTAAATTAAGACAAAACAGAAGTTTTACTTATTGTCCACAGGGAACAACCTAGAACACTCTCTCACTTTTGATAGATTCTCTATAAAGCCTGCTTCATTAGCCAAGAATCTGGGTGTCATTTTTTATAGCAATTTGTCCTTTGAAAACCACATTTCATATATTTCTAAACCTGCATTTTTCCATCTTAAAAATATATAAAAACTATGCAACACAATCCAAGTCAGATACCAAAAAATAATTCATGCATTGAGATCAAACAAGTACACTGCACTGGCTGCCTATCAAGCATCATATAAACTTCAAGATTTTGCAGATTACCTAGAAGGTCCCAAATAGTTTAGCTCCTCAATACCTAAGCAAGCTCCTCTCTAATTACAGTCCTTCGTGTTTACTGTGATCTAAAAATTCTGGCCAACTGATAATACCCAGAATTCCAAAATCAAACACTGGTGGTAGATCCTTTTCGTATTTGTTGCCCAAACTCTGTAACAGTCTTTCCAGTATTTTCCAGGAGGCAGATACACTATGTCAGTTTAAATCTAGATTAAAGACCCACCTCTTTAATCTAGCCTACACATAGTCCTATGGATTTATTACTTAAATCTCTTAAGGGATTAGTAGGCTGCATTAATTAGGTAAACCGGAACTGGGGACACTTCCCATAAGAACAGATGTACTGGCTCCACACTAAACTCTGCCTCTCTTTCATTTCCCCAAGGTGCTGTAGTCAGCTGGATCCAAACTTTGAGACCAAACTTTATTGACGGTGGGGGACAGGATGGTATGAACCCTGAGACAGATCATCGGGATTTGATGGACTTCTTTACTAAACTTACCATTATATACATACCTACCTCCAGCCTAGTTAGTATTTTTATTGTATATATTTTATGTATGCATTCTACTTTTGTGTGGTGTGTGTATTTCACGGAACTATTGCAAATCTCTTATACCCCCATTCCACAAGATGTTATCTTTTTATATGCCATCTCCATGTAAGTTGGAACGGCATATCTTGCTAAATGATTTTGTAGTTTTATCGGTTCAGTCAACCCTTTATTCATAAACCTACTATAAACCTAGTATGCCTATTTAGTCTTATTAATATACATCACACATATTTGCAATAATACCACGTATTCTTTGTTGAACATGTCCGACATTTGTTTTGTGTTTTATTATTATTATTCTTTTTTATTGTATGTAAAGCTGCTTTGAAGTAATATAACATTGTAAAAAGCACTATATAAATAAAATGTAATTTATCAGCATTAGAACACTGTAGAGACGTGGGTAGGCTTACTTGACTGTCAGTGGGGTTTAGGTATTGCCCTGGCAACTTCCTAGTCACATCTTATCAACTATTTAGAGTACCCTATCAACTGTATAACATCCTGTATACGGCTAATTACAACATATCTATTATGTCACGATAGTATCATGTTATGTGTCATACTAGCATCATGGTAATTTAGGCTAAAACCTACTAGTATTATGCCAAATTATGCTAGCATTATGCTAAGAAGGTGCAGGTGTGCTGAAGCTGGTTGGAGCTGAATTCTGCAGGACACTTGCCCTCCAGGAGCTAAGTTTGACATCACGTTAGCAGGATGCTGAAACATGCTACCATCATGGTAACTACCATCATGGTTAGAATGCTAAATCATGTAATCAGGTGTGCTAAAGCTGGTTGGAGCTAAACTCTGCAGGACACTTGCCCTTCAGGAGCTGAGTTTGACACTCCTGCATTATGCTAAAACATGTTAGCATTATAATGAAACGTGTTAATATCATGCTAATTAATATCATGCTAATTAAAACGCATTAACATTATGCTAAAACGTGCTAACATCAAGTTAAAATGTCTTAGTATCATGGTAATTAATGCTACAATATGCTAGCATCACACTAAAACAAGCTCAAACGCTGATTAAAATGCTGACAATGTTGCTTGCCTCAGAGCATCTTGTGCTGCCGATCAGCAGCCGTATGCGGAATACACAGCTCAAACAGAAGAAGCACGATTCTACAGACTGCAGACCACATCTCTGTTCATTTTAAGTATTAAATTGCAGACCACATCTCTGTTCATTTTAAGTATTAAATTATAATTATATATATACACATCTATAATTAATAATTATATACATATATACACATACATATAGAGTATGTGCTTCCATGTGTTAAGCTGCTTTTGCACCGTTTCAAATAGAAATCTTTACATTACTGTTAAATTTTTTTCTGTTGTTTAAAGATTAAAGACACTATTACTTTACCAATACATCTATTCTAAGACAGAACACACTCACACACACACAGCAATGTTTGTGTGGACAATAAATATGTTGAAAACAATTATTGTCTGCTCAATGTTTTTTATAAAAAACGAATTGCATTGTCATTTCCATAGAATTGTCATTTCCATAGATGACTTGTTACTAACATGTTAAAACATGTAAACTTCATGTTAAAATGCAGAATGCAGCAGCTAGAGTGGTCTTTAATGAGCATAAAAGAGCACACAACACTCCACTGTTCATCCAGTTGCACTGGCTGCCAGTAGCTGCTCGCATCAGATTCAAGGCTCTGATGTTTGCTTTCAAGGTGACTACTGGATCCGCACCTCCCTACCTGCTCTCACTTCTTCGCACTTATGTGCTCACCAAAAATTTGCGTTCAGCTAATAAATGTCGCCTTGTGGTTCCATCCCAACGAGGGAAGAAATCACTTTCCCGGACTCTTACTTTTACTCTGCCCAGTTGGTGGAATGAACTCCATAACTCCATCAGAGTCATTAGCTGTTTTCAAGAAACAACTACAAACTCATCTTTTTCGTCTCTACATCCTTAACTAATTAACTAACACACCGCCACTTCTACTTCTTTAATAAAAAAATAAATAAAAACCTTATACTGTGTTGAAATACCTGAGACCTGTCTATAGCACTTATTCACTGTTGCCTCTTATTGTTGTTAAAATTGCTTCCTTGTCCTCATTTGTAAGTCACTTTGGATAAAAGCATCAGCTAAATGACTAAATGTAAATGTAAAATGTGTTAGCTTTATGTTAAAATTTCAGCATCATGCTAAAACATGCTAAAAGCTACTAGATTGTTAAAACATTAACAACATACTAAAACATGTTTAGTATGTTTAGGACACAAACTCTTTACCATTGTGTTAGAGAATATCAGACTTAAAGTATTTTAAACCATTATACACTTTTCATGCCAGGCTTTATCAAGCCCTCAAGTTTGTCCACAAATTTTACTATCTAATTCTTTCGCTCTTTAAGACTATGACAACCCATAGAACCATATGTAGGAAAGTTATGAAATCTGGCACACTGATAGAGGACAGTCTGAAATCTGGTGTCTACCTCAAACCTTCTAGCACCATAAACTATTCAAAATTTCATTCATTTCATTTCATTCTTAATTCTTAAATTTTGACTCATAAGTCCTATAAACAAAATGACATCATTTTCCTCTTCTGCAATTTTCTGTTATTTTCAATTTTCTGAATAAACTTTATCAAACTTCTCCTAGGGTGTTTGTCCAATTTGCACAAAATTTGGTACATAGCATCTAGACACTGATGACAAAAAAGTTGATCAAAACACAATACATCCAACCATTCTCAAATACAGCTTTAACAAATTTCACAGCAAGCATGCCAAAATGGTTCTGAGGCTGTATCTTCGCAAAGCTTTTGAAAACCTTGGTCTAAAATCATGTGTGGTCTCTTTAGATTCCAAAAAGTTATGGAATTCATGTTGATTGTTTAAACCAGGGGTTCTCAAACTATCTGGAGATAGGGACCCCTCATAGGGCAGAAAAAATTCCAAGGACCCCCTCATAACCGCAACACAAATGTAAT
>JAZGTI010013239.1:0-15013 GCA_036877585.1 Botia kubotai
TTAGTGTACAATGGGCAGGCTTTGTCTGTACCGGTGTGGGGAGGGTTTTGCCTCTTGAAGGAGCTGAAGCAGACTGAACGTTGAGATCTAGACTCTTCCTCTGAATTTGAACAGAAAGGAAGAGAAGATGGTAAACGGACTGGAAAGCACAAGACAACTGTGTATGACATCTCTTCAAAAGGTGTTCTAGCACTGAGGAGGGGGGCGTGGTTAGTCATATTGGGTTGTGCTTTTTATACATTTCCTCCACACAGAAAGATATGGAAACACAGACGACAATATCTTGCAAGTTAATAATAATTTACAAATGCTCAGAGTTTATATCAATTACACACTGTATTAAATAAGTTCTGTATTTACTGTCACTGAGTTTAGGCTATAGTCTCTCACCACATCTCTCTCTGGGGAGCTGGGGCGAGACCCAGGCAGGCCGTTCTTCGAGGGAGTCTTTGCCTCCTTCTTGGGAAACTGGAGTTTCTTTAAGTCCAGTCGGTCTGGAGTAACCCACTCATCCAGTCGCTTATTGACTGACAACAGAAACCAATATTAGAGAAGCTTTACTTTGTAATTAAACAAACTAACATCAAATTGACTGATCTGCGGGCAAGAAATAAAGAAGTGATTAGTCACTACTCACAGTCAATATAGTGGACATAATAGAGCTTTTTTCCGGGGACGTCCTTGACACTGAGAATTTCAGCCAAAGCTGTGTATGAATAAAACACAAATAGGGTTATGAAAACAGTTAAAGCCTTACAAGTGATGTACTGTACTTTCCATACAGTGCTATACTGTAAGAATACCACACTCTATTGATTGAAATAACTACCATCAAGATAGCACAACGCGTGTTTCCTTTATGTTCACTTAGTGAAGTTGACCACAAGACGCATATTAAATTATAAAAAAATAAAATGCTTAAATTTCATTTAAACCTGCGCCTCGTGCGCTCGTGTAAGTCAGTGTAGCTGCTAATGTTTTGTTTACGTTCGCTAAGCAGCTAGCGAGCTGACACCTACGCCATTCGTCTTCGTTGTCCTGGTTTTTCCGCAGCACAGGAAGACGACAGCCTTCCACAACATCAACCTATAGGGACGTGACACTTTTAAAATAACATCTAGCAACGCTGGTAAACCAAATGTGGTTACAATTTAAATGATAGCGTAGTGAAAACAGACGTACTACCGATTACTTACCGAGAGGTCAGCCATCTTTAGTCTGGCGCACAGAATTATGGGTTACAAGGACTCGTCTGTAGCACAAGAGGGACTCGTGTACTTCGCATCCAGGGATAAACTAGTACGGATAAAGAGCTTTTTAAGAAAACTAACACTCGGTCTGTTGTAAGTGCTCACACTGCTTGTACAATTTAAACGAGGTTGATTTGACAGCATACATAAACACTAGCAACCAACAATGTAAGTGCAGTGAGCAGAGTGCCTTCTCGCGGACGCATACTCATTGTAGTACACTAGATGGGCAGGATACTCCGTTGCTCTTCGCAAAAGCAACTTATTATTGTTTATACTTTTGTATTTTATTATTTATTGCTTTAATTGTGAGTACAATTTTAAAAATGTTAAAATGCGTACACTTAAAGAATCATGGTAATATATGATACATACATATGTAAATAAAATTTGTAAAAGCTTCTCCCCTGAGCCATAATGGAACCCAGTAGAGTTCATCCCCATCCAGTTTCCACAAAAACGCATAAAGGGTGAGATCGTCACATCACTAACACGTCACACACAATAAATCGTCGCGTTTGGAAGTGGGCGGGACGAGCTCTTTGATTGGTGCTGATGTTTTTACACGACTCCGCCTACCCACTAGTGCGCGCTTCTGATTGGCCCGCGCGTCTTTCCTTTGTAGGCTCAGGTCGCATCCGGTTCGTGCGTCGACTGAGACACAGAAAGGAGAAAGCAGATTTTAACCTCACCTATATATACTAAATGAGGCTTTTAATGAGTAGTTTTAATGTATACGTGCGCTTTACTTTATACGTAGTTCTTAATCATTACTTGAAGCCGCTGAGGTTACATATATAACAACAGTCGCAGAGCAGTTGTGGATGTTTGGACCGTTTTATTTATCGGGTTAATTATAGTTTTATTGGATAATCTGCTCGGGTCTCATCTGGTCGCATGTGTTAAAGCTCGTCCGCGTTTAAGTGTTGTAATATCGTGACTGTAATATCGCTTGTGTGTTGTGTTGGTGATGGCCACATCGGCCCTGTATGCCTGTACCAAGTGCAACCAGCGGTTCCCGTTCGAGGAGTTGTCGCAGGGCCAGCAGCTCTGCAAGGTGAGACCGCACATGTACATGCTGTTTATGTTTAAAGGTGCCCGATTAGACCCTGTAGAGGTTTGTCTGTACGCCAGGCGGGTGTTAATGTAAAATTATATGAGGAACAGAAACATACAGAGATTATGTTCCAGGTAAAAGAGCACAGATGTGTCGTTAAACCTGCTTGGATAGACTCACGTACAGTTGTAACATTCTCGATTCATACGCTTGAAGGTGCTGCCCTGATCAGATGGTTATATACAGAAGACAAACCTGGGCTTAGCTGGACTTAAAGCAAGATGAAGTTGAGGTTATTGTTTATTTTTGTTTGTTTGTTTGTTTCCCTTCTTACAGGAATGTCGGATCGCACACCCTATAGTCAAATGCACCTATTGTAGATCAGAGTTTCAGCAAGAAAGGTAAGAGAGAGAGAGAGAGAGACAACACAGAAATGATATGTTGTCATATTTGTGCTAATGAAAGCGTTTTTCCTCTCTCTTTTCAGTAAAACCAACACTATTTGTAAAAAATGTGCGCAGAATGTCAAACAGTTTGGAACGGTAAGGCACCCGCTGTGTTGTGAATGTGTGTGTGTTTGAATATGTGTGAGTGCGCCTTACTTTATGAACATTGCTAATATTTGAAGGGAAGCCTGTAGATGTGTCAGTTAACATCCCTCTTTTTCTTTATTTCTGTCTTTCTTTTCAGCCGAAGCCATGCCAGTACTGTAACATCATCGCTGCATTCATTGGGACCAAATGTCAGCGCTGCACTAACTCTGAGAAGAAGTATGGACCTCCACAGACCTGCGAACAGTGCAAGCAGCAGTGTGCCTTCGACAGGAAGGACGAGGGAAGGAGAAAGGTAGCATTCACACATGCGCATTGTTACTCCGCACTGATGCATTACTCACACACACACTTCAGCTGTGTTCTTTCACACTGCATGTGTGTGAAGTGATTCACTGCGCTCTGACTGATCGGAGAGTCAGCGTCTCAGTTTCTCAGCCTCAGTTTCGCTAAGAATCAAAAATTCCATGTTTGTTTACTGGGTCAGTTTTAGGAAATCAGTGTTTAGCTCAGGCTTGGATGATCCGTGCCACATACAACCAGAACCTATATCATAAAAATGAAAGTAATCGGCGTGCACTTATAGACCCTGTTGACACCTGGTGTTAAGATTTCATGTGATTCCTTTTTCAGGACTTGTGCCTTGACTCTGTGGCTCTGCCATGTGTCTGGTGTAAACATAATGAGGAAGATGGAATTCAGTGTTTTAATTTTAAGGCATTTGTTTGTGAAATATTCAACAGCCAGTGTGGAAGTAATTTTGTGGCAGTCAACAACACACTTGTGAAGAGAATCAGAGACACTATTGACGTGAAAACGCACATGTTGATTCTTTCTGCAGGTGGATGGGAAGCTCCTGTGTTGGCTCTGCACGCTGTCGTATCGTCGTGTCTTACAGAAGACAAAAGAGCAGCGGAAAGGCCTCGGCTCCTCCCACTCCAACTCTTCTCTCAGTGAGAAAGAACATCAGAGACACCATCATCATCATCATCAGCAGCATCACAGACACGGAAGTTCACACCACAAGTAAGCGCGCCTGTAAAACTCCTTGAGACGTTCACAAGCGTTGATACAGAGGTACCGCAGGATCATTTTCATAGTGCGTAGAACTGTTGGCATAAGTTCTGCTTGTTTGGTGTGTTCCGCACCGCACAAACTAGGAATGATTTTAGTTCTAGGAATGCTTCTAGGAAGTTTAGGGGAACTAAATTAGCTCCTACTTTAGAGCAGGGTCTAACCCAGTACAATAGGAACTGTCAGTGATGTAATTGTGCACAGTGATCGGACAAACGCTGCCACAGAACAGTATTGTAAAGTTTTACAAGATGCGACCATAGAGAAAACTAACAATAAAAGCATTTACCTGTCGCCTTTGTCTGTGTGTTTTTATTAAGTGGCTGTTGGTGCTTCTGTGTTCTAGAATAAGTGGAACTTTAAGTCCAGAGCAGGATCAGGGACTGTGGAAGCAGAGGTGAGATTCCTGTCTTTTATATACACACATATTTGTGTTGATTTTGTGTGTTTTGTTGAGTTCTAGGCTTGTGTTTTGTGTTGTGATGGATCCATGCTAACTGGCTTCTCTTGTTTAGCATTCAGAAGGAAACACCAAAGAAGAAACCGAAACTAGAGACAAAGGCATCCAATGGAGACAGGTAATTACACCTTAACCTCTGTGTGTCTCTTACAGACGGACTGACCTTCTGTGCTAGTTTCATTTCTGTTCCTATTTCCTTCCAGTAGTTCAATCACTCAGTCAATGGATTCTGGAGGCACGGATAACTTCATCTTGATCAGCCAGCTGAAAGAGGAAGTGATGTCATTGAAACGCTTACTCCAGCAAAGAGATCAGACCATCCTGGAGAGGGACAGGAAGGTAACTGGTGATGTTTGATTTAGTAGTACAGACAATCTGATTGCAGTGAGGCACATGTGACCGATCCATAAACATTTGAATTAACACACTAATAGAATTCACTCTGAGCACTGTCCTGCTGTCTGTGATTGGCTGCCCACATCACAGTCTAATTTTCTGCTGGCAGTGATATTCATGTATTCATGCATGTTAATGATTCAGTTTGCGTTGTCCAGTGTTTTTGACAAATCAGTACTACTTTTAGTCTGCCTGTTGTTTTGTGGATTATAGTTACGCACCGTTTACAGCTGAATTGAGAATGTCTTCTGATTCAGTTCCTGCTTTGAATTGAATTTGAAGTGATGCAGCAAACAGGATCCAGATTTGTCATTTAAATGTAAAGGGATAGTTGGTAGATGGTTTGTTCTTGTTTATTGCACTTTTTGATTTCGTGGTGTGTTGCCGACTCGATTTGAAAGGAAGACTGGTTGTCTGTTCTGTGAAATGTTAACTAGTTATGTTAACTAACTGGTTTGGAGACATTGAATTTTTACATTGTCTGTCAGATGGGGCAGTTGTGGCCTTATGGTTAGAGAGTTGAACTTGTAACCCAACGGTTGCGTGTTTGACTCCCACGTCAGCAATAAACAACTGAGGTGCCCTTGAACAAAGTATCTTACCCTTAATGGTGCCCACCGCTCCAGGTGTGTGTTCACGCTTTGCCGTGCTCACTACTCCAATGTGTGTGCACTAACTGCATGCGTTAAATGCAGAGGTGTGGGTTACAATACTTGGCCTTCATGTCACTACTACTACAGGGAACGTATTTGGCAATATGTATTTGACAGAGCATGTTTTGGCGTTTGTTTTCTCTTTGCAGCTAACTGAACTGAAGGCAGATTTTCAGTATCAGGAGTCAAATATGCGGCTAAAGATGAACAACATGGAGAAAGCACACAAAGAGGCCATGGAGCAGCAACAGGTCCTACACACCTACAACATCCTTCATCCAGAAATCAGCACACATTTTAGTAGCAACAATTTAGGGATGTTAGTGTTGAAGTATCTACTGTTCACAGAAACGTAATGTTGACTCATTGAGGGTTTGTGTGTGTCTCACAGGCGAAGAACAGAGAGCTGATGAAACAGGTCGCTGCGCTTTCAAAAGGCAAGAAGTTTGACCGCAGCAGCAGCTCTCTTTTGTTACCATAGCAATGACCTGACACCATAACGATGACCTTTCGCCTCAGTGTGTCATTGCTGTGAGGATGCGTCACCCTCCATTGCTCACAGGTTCTCGTTGTGTTGTGTTATTATTCTGATGATGTCACATATGCAAAGATCACAAGTTATTATTGTTTTTTTATTCTGTTGATTTTCTTTGACTGTTTTCAGCAGGCGTCGCTCAGTTTTACAAAACAGACATAACACTACGTTTACAGGAGCTCTGGCTGAACGCAGCTTTAGATCTCATATGCAAAATGTTTCAGAACTCTTAAGAACTGAGCGAAAGGAACGAGCTCTCCACAAACATTTGGATATATTATGAATTAAACACAACATACTGAACTTTTTTAAATAAATAATTCATCTCTCTTGCTCTCTCTCTCTCTCTCTCTCACTCTCTCACTCACGGAAAGACTGTATAACTGCATGTCTTACTGCCTGGTGAACCGTGTGGTTTTGTATAGTGACTGATGACAGTGTTTTGTTTGGCTTCGTATTAGTGATATTACAGAGATGAATTCTGCTGACTCATATGAGACGCTGCTCTTAGTGAGTGAGGCTTTCTTATCTGTCTCTCGTCCCTCCCTGAGCATTCTCATCTTTTTACTGTCAGACACTTTTGTACTTTCTTTTCGGCAACACAGACGTTTCAGGAATATTAAAGCTAGTAAAATACACCGTTTGTCTTTGTGTGTTTATAAACTTGTACTCTTTATAGATCATTTTTAAGTGGTGGGAAACCAGTGATAGTGGGGCTCTGTGGATGGGCTAATTCTGTAGTATATGCGTGGTAAATATACCATTGTTTACACTCACTTATCAATGCTTTTTCAGAGTCATTCAAAGTGTATTTACAAAGAATTACAATGTTCTGGCGTTTCGGATCGATATAATTACTTCCTTTCTGGAATAACCGGATCACGGTCAATTATTGATTTATTAACACTTTATAAGTGACCGACGTTTAGAAAGATAAGGAGAAAATATCTCTGCCCATAAGAAGCAAAAGTGTGTTTAATAGAGGACTATTTAGAATGGACCCAAAGTAGCACTTAATGTGTCCATATCCAAGCAGGACATATTTAAGGGCTTGACACAGCCATGGACACGTTGTGCTACTTGCCATTTATATATTTATTCCTCAAACTAAAACTGTTGTGAGTTTACGAACTTCACGCGTATTTGTGTTTAGTCCTACAAGGCGTGACCCAAAACGCTTTCTGTTCTGCTTGGGCCACCGTAACCTGCGCGTCACGTGACTGCGTGTGTGTGTGTTTCGCGGTGGCTGTTGGGATACAGTGCTTAGCTACAACCTCTGCAGTGAAAGCGAGTAAGTGTAACAATTGGCTTTAAATAGTTTTTGTTTGTAGGTTTCATGTGATTAGATTGTGTGGTCTCGTTGCTATAGTGCATCTTAGATTAAGATTTCGCTCATCCTGGTACAGGTGAGTGTAAAATGAAATACAATGTAAAATTAGCACAATGTTATAACGATACTAAAAAAGCGAGACTTTTAGTTTGTTACAATACATTTTAGAAACAGTCAACAGCGCAGATATTAAAATGTCAATATACATGTAAATTAACTAAGCAAAAATCCGTAGTTCAAGCTACGTTCTTTTTGATACAATATGTTCATAACAACATCCGTGTGTGAAGATGTGTTTGCTTATTATTTTTATGCGTTTGCAGTGAATGGAAGGCACGGGTAGCATAAAAACAATCGTGTCACGCTGTAGACAGTATTACCACTGATTGTAAAAGTATATTGAAGTGTGTGAACAGAAGATGATGTTTTAAATGTAAATTGTATGTTTCAGATAACTGAAGATGACCACAGCAGCAAGGCCAACATTTGAACCTGCGCGGGGTGGGCGAGGCAAAGGAGAGGGTGATCTGAGTGCTTTATCCAAACAGTATTCCAGCCGAGACCTTCCAGGACACACCAAGATCAAATACAGGTAAACATCAGTTCAGCCGGTCTGGCATGATATGATTTCTTTTCACTGCTTCTTGTGTCATTTTGTTTGTGTGTGTGTGTGTAGCAAATGTTTCGCTTGATTTCTGTAAGTAGTGAAATAATGTCAGAATGTTCATTTTTGGGTAAACTATTCCTTTACGTTCTTTAAATGGATGCTGAATTGTGTCTCGCTCCAGACAGCCCACTCAGGATGCTCCTGAGGAGGTGAGGGCGCGTGATTTCAGACGCGAGCTGGAGGAGAGAGAGAGAGTTACTGTGAAGAGCAGAGACAGAGGAGCAAGAGGTAAAAGAAAATGTGTTTGGGATTTTGTTTGTTGGATCAAGGATCGTTTCTGCAATGACACAGATTTTGCTCCCTTTAGAACACACCACATCCTCATCTTCCTCCTCTTCATCCTCCTCAAAGCGGCCACGCCTGGATCAGATTCCAGCTGCCAACCTGGATGCAGATGATCCCCTCACTGATGTACACACTTCATTATTGTTTGGATACTGTCATAGATGTATGAAGTAGGATTTGATTGCTGAATGGTGTGCGTGTGTGCAGGATGAAGATGACTCTGACTCTGGTTCTGACAGTGATGATGACACTGCTGCCCTGCTGGCTGAACTAGAGAAGATCAAGAAGGAGCGAGCTGAAGAACAGGAGAGGAAGGTGAACCTGACTGACCTTTTTTCACTGATTAGAGCATTTTAAAATAGTTCACTCCAGTGGGCTGTTGATTTCAAGATTAGTCTGAAATCAATCTGATCTTGAGGACTTAAGTTCTAAGTGTGTGTGTTAGGAACGGGAACAGAAAGCGGAGGAGGAGAGGATACGCATGGAGAACATTCTGAGCGGGAATCCATTGCTTAATCTGGCAGGCCAGCAACAGCAGCAGCAGCAGCAGCAGCCACAGAACCAGAACACATTCAGCGTGAAAAGAAGGTACGAATCAGTAACGGATGAATTGTTGTTTTGCATCTTCATGTTGTTTTTGAAGTTGTCTTTAAATTCATGTCACAGAAGGTAGCTAGAAAAAAATAATTAAAAGTTTAGTATTTCCCTGTTTAGAATTAGGCAAGGTAAGTTTATTTACAAGCACCTGGGCAGCAAGGCAGTCTTTGTTTGTTAAAAACATTTGAAGTTGGACCAGTTGTTGTGTAGCATGTTGTTTGTGAAGGACAAAGAAACCTAGTTTAACATTTTTCAAGGCTCTTTTACATTTGATTTGAAAACAGTACCTGTTTACACCAAGACACAAATAACAAAACCACACAGCTCACCAGATAAAGATTTTCTTTAGTATGTTGCTCAGCACAGCCCACCTGATAATAAACGAGTCATTTGTTTAATAAAGAGTGAGGATTTTGTTACAGTGTCATTACAGTAATGCAGGTGTTCTGTTAGAATCTAAATTTTTGATTCAAAAATGAGTCAAATTGAGTTCAACAAGAGTATCAACATCTTCACATATATCTGGCATACTGTTGTTTTTTAAATAAACCAAAAGCTTATGTCTTATTGGTTGGTGAGGTTTTTTATTAATTTATTTAGTTTCTTCCCTGCTGTGTATGGGTCTGTAGGAACGCATTTGTTAGATTTTTCGTTTGATTGTCTGGTGTGCATTGAATTATGCGGTGACACCCTGTTTAACCTGCGGTGGAAATGATCTCATTCCTGCAGGTGGGACGATGACGTTGTGTTTAAGAACTGCGCTAAAGGAGTGGACGAATCCCGCAAAGAGAAGCGCTTCATTAACGACACGCTGCGCTCGGAATTCCACAAGAAGTTCATGGAGAAATATGTTAAATGATACGTTAAATACATCTCCAGTTGTAGAATTTTCCGTTGTATAATAAATTTCATTTTCATCGTTATTTTAAAATGTGGTTTTCTTATGCGCATAAATGTCATAAATGTTTTGCTCTGGGGGAAAATGTACATCAAATAAACAGAATAAACAATTACAAACATGAATAAAATCTATTTTTGTCTATTTTCTTTATTATTTGTTATAAACAGTCATATCTTTTTAATGTAAGAATTAAACCCAGAGTTCAGAGATGTGACCTGTGCTCTTCTGTTTAGTCCCCATTCTTACTGTATGCTGTAGCTTACCACTCACCTGATCACCAGCACAGATGTAATGGACCTCAAAAAACAAATAATCTACCCATATGTACTTTTCAGATGTAGTAGAAGTATACCAACTGGGCTACAGCCGTACTGGTTGCGGATCTCAGTTGAAACACCATTCTGCCCTCTGATGGTTGTATATGGGCATTTCTTGTGAGGAACTTTAAACATCAGCAGGGTTATTGTAATGAAATGATAATATTGAGATATAAGCAGTGCTGCTGTATTTTTGTATTTGTTTTGTAACTGTGCCTTTTAGTATTTTTCATATTGCAGATATTTTGTGTTTAAAAATGATGCAACCTCTATCTGAAAGGGTTTTAGGATGTAAATGTTAAACTGGACTGTCGGATGTGGTCGAAAGTGGACGGACTCAAACGTTTTAGTCCACATGTGAACCAATTGACCAAAACATCTTAATACCAGGTGTAAACAGGGCTATAGATATGTATAGGAAATAAGTGCTAAAAATGGGATTTTTGTATATTGTTGTTATGAAAGAGAGGAAAGTTTTTGTGTTTATACATATAATTCCATGTTCAGGTGTACAGGTGGGTCGCTGTCAAACAGACCTGTTTATTATTAAACAGATAATAATACATTTCGCATGCTATGATATTAATACGAGTTATCAAAGTTTTGTTATCCGTCTGACAATAATACACTATGTTAAAGTTTTTGCAGGCAGATTCGGGCGGTCTGTCTAATTTGTCAAGTCTCATTCTGTACCTTGTTTGCATCCAACATGTGTTGTTTCACCTCCACTGAAAATTGATCACCGAAACTATGAAGTTGCACAACAGGTTGGTTCGAATTAATTCACCAGAAAGCAGATCGTACACAATTGTTTACGCTATTTTTTGAAAAAAAAATCTGTATTATTGTGTTATAATTAAGTAATTACAAACCCGACAAATCAAATCCAATTGTTGTGAAATGTGTGTGTTAAGTGTGTGTGTGTATATGTGTATCAGTGAGTAGGTGTGTGTGTGTGCTAGCATAATAAGTGTGTTTTTGGTTTTCTCCGGGCTGTATTTTTTTACTCCTGTCCGCCCACAGCACCGAACTGGTCCTTTCAGCTTCGGAACGCAAACAGAACCGAGCCACTTTCACTGCGATCTTATTTTAATGGCTTAACCGCGCAGCTCCGGTCCGGTTCGATTGGGTTCGCCAGCGGCTCTGGGCGGGTTCGACGCTGCTGGACTCTCGCTGAGGAAGGTGAGACAGGAAATGGCGGCTGATCTTCATTAATAACAGCGATATTAAAAATATATGTTATTATATTGAGTTGCGCAGGAAATGAATTTCTCAGACTCGTTCGTTCGTATGTCACACACTTTCAGCGCCCAAATTTATCAAGGAGATTTAATGAAACACTTTTAAATGCCCCGAGTAAAATATTTGAAGTTTATTGTGGCTTTGGAAAGAGTTTATAATTGTTTTGGTGGGTTTGGGCAGATTTGACTGACTGTCAGATGTGCCGGAGGCCCGTTAGCATGCTAGCATGCTAGCCCGTGTTTACTGAAACCAAAGTAACAATAAAAAGCAAATTAATATTACAAACCTGTGAAATAACAGGACTTAAGAAAGCTATTTGTGAGTTTAATAGAGTTGTTTTATGGGTATTTGTTGTATACAGTAACGTGTTTGACCGCAAATGCTTGATATTTATTATTAAAGAGACACACACACATCAATATTTACACACACGTGAGCAAACTCTTGCACTCTGGATCATCATTACTTTACAGTAGAATTGTGTTGTGTTTTAATGCAGCTGTTGTTAGATATGGTTGTGTTTTTAATGTGCTGTTGCAGCATTTGTGTGTGTTTTCAGTTTTGTGGCCTCTGTTCTGCAGTGTTGGGACACTCATAAGCAACACAGAAAACAGAAGATGTGGAGAAAATGATAGCAGCTCAGGAGCATCAAACAGACTTAAGTCAGTAAGTATCAGACGACTCACACAAACATACTCAGTCCACAGCCACTCACTGGCTGTGTCTCAAAACCCAGTGAGCTGCCTACCTAGAGAGCATAATAGACTACTGTATGTCTATTTACCAGCAATGTTTCTGCTTGGTTATAACAACGTTTTTCAAACATTTCTAAATTCTGTAGCATTTTAAATTGTTCAACTTACTGCTTAATAACGTTTTGACATTGATAAAACTGAGAGATTGTTAGCCAACATTCTGAGAACGTCCCCTTTTAGCTGGGTTTCTGTCTCCATGTATTTTACGCACACACACACTAGTAAGTCACTTCTGTGTGTTGTGTAGGGAAGGATACTCTCAGTATTCCGACACTGATCTTGAAGATCCTGAGGGTCGGAATGTCAAACCTGGAAAAGGAAAGGTACCTGTCAACCAGTGAGCTTTCAGACATGCGCATGGATTCCTCCGTCAGTTTCAGATGTTACTTTACCACATGTACTCTTGTTTTTGCCTTTGTTCTTGTAGAAGGGGAAGAAGGTCCTTAGAGAAAAGATGAGGGGGTCAGAGGTGAAAGGTCAGGGTCGGGTGAATGGCCAGCATCAGGAGAACGGCATGGACAATCTTAGTTTGTTTGAGATTGTCAAACTGGGCAAGAGTGCCATACAGGTACACAGACACCCAGCTAACAATTTTTTAGATTGTGAGAACGTTCCCTAATGTTTCCATTAAGTAACAACAACATTAAAAATGTTATTTTGAAAGTTCTAGGAACGTTTAAAACATTTTTAGACGTTGCATTAACATTATTGCTTGGTTACTAGAACATTATTGAAATATTTTTTAATTCTGTATGAATTTAAACCATTCCACAAACAACTTAAGAATAATGTTTTTGGTATGTGCAGTTTATATACACAAGGCAGTGTGTGCTTTCTGTGAGGCTGTGTGTGTGTGAGAGAAGGTTTACTGAGGCAGTTTGTGTTCTGAGTGTGTGTGTTCTCTTTCTCTGCAGTCTGTGGTGGATGACTGGATCGAGTCCTATAAAGCAGACAGAGACTCTGCACTGCTGGAGCTACTCAACTTCTTCATCCACTGCTCTGGCTGTAAAGGTGTGTGTGTGTGTAAATGGTATACCACGAGCATGTATTGTATTGTTGTGTGTGTGTGTTTTAACAGGAGTGGGACCATTAGGGTTTTTATTATGTCCTCACCACTTACTCAGAAACGTATGAGAACTCCACCCACCCACACCCGTGTAATAAGAATATTTTAGGAGATTTATTTTGCTTGGCTACCGTGTGAAGAGAAAGGTTCAGCCACCCACATGCAATTATTTTGATACAATTAAGATGAAGCAGAAACAGGCTAATAAGGTTTTTGAAAGCTCCTCCTCATGTGTTTGTGTGTGTTAACCACAAGTGTGTGTCGTGCTGTATTAGGTGCGCTGAGCTTAGAGATGTTCCGGCATATGCAGAATTCTGAGATTATCAGGAAAATGACCGAGGAGTTTGATGAGGTTTGTTAACACTATAGATTGTATATAGTTTATAGTATAGAAGTTCCATTTTTTTAGGATATGTATTTGTTTTGTTTTTTTATAATAAAGGTGTTTGTCACAGTTTGTCTAGGACAGAGGAAGTGTTGTGCTGAAACAGTGATATGTGAAAAGGGTGTGTGTGTGTGTGTGTGTGTGTGTGTGTGTGTGTGTTCAGGACAGTGGGGATTACCCTCTAGCCATGGCAGGTCCGGTGTGGAAGAAGTTTAAACAGAGCCTGTGTGAGTTCATCATGGTTCTGGTCCGACAGTGCCAGTACAGCATCATCTATGATGAATACATGATGGACACACTTATTTCTCTCCTCACGGGCCTGTCGGACTCACAGGTCAGAGCGTTCAGACACACCAGCACTCTGGCAGGTTGGTGACTTTTGACTTGGGCTAGTAAACATGGGCAGTATGTGTGTGTGTGTGTGTGTGTGTGTGTTGTGCAGTATGGACATTTTGTTGTACCTAGATGACCTGCTGCTGCATTTTCTAATTGCATGTTATACAACTTGGCACACTGAAAATTCTAAATGGCTATTTTTATTTCTGATATCATAACACACACACACAACTGGTAGACTGTCTGGACATATTACCTTCTCATAAACCACTGAGAGAGGTATGAGCCTTCTCATGCAATGACAGGTATTTCTGATGCACGTCCATTTCTTCAGATGATTCAGATGTGTTATATTCATATATATCGATTACAGTCTTATCATCACTAATTAGTTATACTAATATACATCTTATAAAGAATAATAAAATTTGCAGTAATACCATGTGTTTTGTATTCTGTGTTAGAAATGTCATGTCTGAAATTTAATGCTGTGTATAATCCAGGCGTTGTTATTAATAAAGGCATGAATTTCATCAAGAGTGATTGTTTTTCTCAGCGATGAAACTGATGACCGCTTTGGTGAATGTTGCTCTGAACTTGAGCATTAACATGGACAACACGCAGAGACAGTACGAGACCGAACGCAACAAGAGCATCGGCAAACGAGCCAACGAACGCCTGGAACTTCTGCTGCAGAAACGCAAAGAGGTGATACACACACACACACACACACACACACACACACATGCACTGACAGCAGATATGATGCAGTGTGTTTAGACGCAGAAATCACATTTAAAACGAATGATATGGTATAACTCAAACCAATGGCATCTGCAATCAAATGATGCTAGATTTTATCTTAAAACTAACGTTTTACATTTTACAATGACCAGCTTGTCTCATTGTGAATGTCTGAAGTCAGTTGTGTGTGTTCATACATGTTCTCGTGATTTCAGCTCCAGGAGAACCAGGATGAGATTGAGAACATGATGAATGCCATTTTTAAAGGAGTGTTCATCCACAGATACAGGTGAGCAAATATCTCTAACCAAACCACTAACAACAGTTTAAAACAATCTTTAATGAGAGCTGTTTCTTAAGTGTATGTGTGTGTGCTGTTTACTAGTGAGTATGTGTGTGTTGTTTATTAGTG
>JAZGTI010013240.1:0-12078 GCA_036877585.1 Botia kubotai
AGCTCCCGACAGACAGTTTTGGTGGAAACAGGAGAGTTGAGGTGCACATTTAATTCTGCAGTGAGTTGGGCAGCTGTGGTTTTATGTTTTTTGGACACAAACCGGGTTAGAACCCCAGACATCCCTTTCAGACAGCTTCCTCTTGAGTCCACAGTTACTCCTGTTAGATTTGGTTCGTCCTTCTTGGCGGTATGCTGACATTACCCTGGATACCGTGGCTCTTGATACATCACAAAGACTTGCTGTCTTAGTCACAGATGCGCCAGCGAGACGTGCTCCAACAATTTGTCCTCTTTTGAATTCTGATATGTCACCCATAATATTGTGTGCATTGCAATATTTTAAGCAAAACTGTGCTATTACTCTGCTAATTACACCTTCACACACTGCTCTTACTGGTGGAATGTGCAATCAATGAAGATTGGCCACCAGGCTGGTCAAATTTAGCCATGAAACCTCCAACACTTTAAAATTGGCCAGTGTTTCAGTTTCATTGTCCAACCCCTGTATCTCCAATCACCAATACATTCTGACAGCATCAGAAATTCTAATGGCTGAAATAATTTTCAGGTGGGTGAAGCTAACACACATGCATGTTTTATCAATTACACAATACAGCAATTGGCTCTTTTAACTGAAAGGCGGGTCTTCTTTTCCTACAGATAAATTCACATTTTTAATGATACACATAATAATGTGTTCTCACATCAGATCAACACACAACAATGACCTTTCAAACTTGAATTAGAGAGGAACATATGTCAGAATGTTTTTTGTGCACTACAGCCCTGCATTGTCCCCAAAGCTCTTCATAAAACTGACCTGGATCTAAATACCTGATCATAGCTTTACTATAGATGATGCGAATGTGCACCAAAATATCCTATACCTCTGAAAACACTTGCAATGTAATGTAAAACCAATAGCAACAAAGCCAGATCAAGTGTATTTATCTAATCTAATCGGATTAGAAAATGGTAAAGGCAGAGACACCAAAACAATATTAAATACAATCTGCTAAAATATTACTCGTATTACAGACATGGACCATAATCAAACTTCCAGAACACTGAAAGCACTTTATTCGGATTTAACAGCTAGTGACTGTAGTCAACACAGCATGCCAGCACAATTGGATAGATGTTGTCTGTTTTCCTTGAGATTCCCAGGTGAAGTAAATGGGCTGACGTAGAAATTAATTACTCCTAATGTGCTTTCGTTGCCTGGGTTCTGTGCGCCCCTTCGTCTGTCACACTGCATTGTGTTAATTAGTGGAGTTGCACAAGAGAGCTGGCTGTGACAGTTCTGAATGGCTCAGCTCCTAATTAGAAAATATTTTAAAGACCAGGGGACCGACAACCTCTCCAGTCTCTTTCACTGCCAATAATAACCCCATTCATGATTAACACTGAATATGTAATCAACAATGAGCACATTTATCATTCCTTTATAGAAAAATACTCCCAGGGAACATTATAGCTTACTTTGTGGCTACAAAATACACAGTAACCCCTGTAATTGTGCTGAAGCCAGGTTTAGGGGGTCAGAGCAGAGCTTATATTTTGTCCTGGAACTGTCTTTTCTTAAAACTATAAAGAAATGGGCTAGTTTGGTGGAAAAGGGTGGTAGTTGAACTAACAATCATTTTAAAGAGCACAAGCAAATCTGCCAACAAGGTTTTTAATGCATTCAAAACTAGTTTTGTGAGGCACTCACCTGTGTGCTCCCTGAGTCAATTGCTTTGTCCACATACAGCAGCGACTGTCCCTCTCCGCGGCATACGCCTTCTGACCAGGCTGCACAGCGCAGGTGAGCGCAGCACTGCCCTGCAGTAGGAAAAAACTGTCAGAAACAGGTAAAAGACAAGAAACACAGCCAATCGAACGCCAGAGTAGGTGGGACTTACCAGTGGGGTCAAATAAAGACTCAACGTTAATGCCATCAGGAAGGCCGATACGGCCCAGCTCATTCAAAAACTTGTGGCCGGGCTCCTCAGTAGTGGGGTCTGTACTACCAGGAGCTGAGGTTAAGTGCAGGCCGCTGTCGGGAGAACTGAATCTGAGGAAGTGAATGGGGAACATTAGATTTCATATTAACATATTCATATTAACAAACCACAAAAGAATATCTCAAGCTGTCGGCTATGCTGCCTCTGAGATTATAAAGGCTTGTCAATTAACCTCTAGACATTAGCATCCTAATCATGTTTCAAGAACATCCACAAAGCCCTGTCTGAAACTACGAGGTATGGGGTTATCGTACTTGGCTCTAGAACAAGCACTGGTTGTTTAGAGTTGAAGTATAAAAGAGAAGGAGAAAAGAGAGGGCGAGAGAGAGAGGGCGAGCCGGAAAGGGGGTGGGGAGTTGGAATAACTGGCTTCTTGGATGTGGCGTTGAGAGAGCGTAAGCCACATCAACTCAGAAGCGGAAAAAGGAATTAACATTTAAAAAGGAAGCCTGTTTGAAGAGGGCCAGCCAGAAGTGGGATGCAGCGGGGACCAGGATGAAAGAGTACTGTATGCGATCCCTCTTCTGTCTAGAACATCTGCATAAATATAAAAGTTTGGTGTGCAACTTCCTCTTCATGAATTCTGACATCAGAGGAGCGACACTAGTGATGGAAATCGTGATTCCAAATAATTCTGGTTACGATTATAATTCCTTCATATTTCATGGTTGATTTTGAGTAGGGTGTAATGAAAGTAATAATTAGTGAGCATTCGCCACCATTTCATTACAAAAAAACAGAGGGGAGTAATTGTGAATGACAAAACTAAAAAGTACCGTCCTTGCGTTGCCTATTTATTGCTTTTGTATTGTTTTGCAGCACCCTGTCTTTTTCCTTTACAGGGCTAGAAGAACTGCCAAAATTTATAATTTAAAATAATTTAAAATAGCAGGGCTCGCAAAATCTCTAGCCCCGGGGCTATTGTGTCATTCAGTCGGGCTACCAAAATGTATTTACGCTCTGTCCGTCGGGCTATCTTATAAGGAGGAAAAGTATATTGCAATGCTTTTGCATTCTATCACAAATTTGGTTGGGTAATTATATTGTATGTAATTTTCAGGCATCGGGGAGCCACTATCAATATGTGGGGTATTGAAATCGCGTTTGAATGTGCGCTCGTTTTCAGCTTTTATTTGCGATTGCACAAACTGTGTATCAGTGATGCTCGTCCTGTCAGTCATTACTGTCCTCACGTGACAAGTGAAATCTCCCGCAGCAAGATTAAACGTGATAGAGAGCGCATGTGCAGTGGAGAGAAAATCGCTAATAGTTATGTGTGTGCGTGTGTGAAAATAAGATGCGCATGGATTTACGCAGGTATTTCAGTTTTGAAGTGGAGACCGATGCACAGATGGAAAAAGCTGATGAAGGAGATGCTATGACCTCAACGTCGAGTGGCATTTTCTTATCTGTGACTTCAGTTGATATTTCAGATTCAGAATCTGACACAGACTGAATTATGTTCTAAATTGTTTTTAAAAGTTTATATAATATATTTTAGTTAAAGTGGTACACTGAGGTTACGCAATTATAACTCTTTAATTCACACAATCTCAAAGCATAAAGTCAAAAACATTCTGTGTAATTGTAAGGGTCAGAGAAAGCGTAATCAAAATAGTCAAACAACTGAAACATTTTTATCTTATATAAATGGACACTAGGAAAAATACTACAGATAACAGCGCTCTTTACTAATCTATTATGTATGTAATGTATTAAGAGCACTGATAAAAAGTATCTATGAAATCAGTGCAATCTAATAAACAATTACTCAGGTTAACCAATATTTGTGTGTGCTTTTTACGCTTGTTAGTGTATTACCATCTTAACAAAATGCTGATGTCAAACATTACTGGAGTCTCATGTAAGCCTTATAAGGAACATTATTTGAGTGAAATGCAGAGTTGCTGCTTATGCTTACAAGGTTCCACTTTGTGATATCTAGACATTTTGTAGAGTTTTAATTTATTTGGTTATTAAGTCCCAGCAGGTGTCAGATGAGCATGATATAGCAAATGCTATATCACATTAACAGGTCCATCCTGTTTCACACTTAATTTCTCTAAAGGTTGCTTTAAACAACAACTTTCTACAGGTCTGGGCCACCTTAATAGTCTCCAACTTTATATGTAGTGGACCTCATTGGCTCTTTGAAGTTGTTATTGTTTTCACTCCCCGCTAATAAATGACATGGCTCCAGCTCAGACCAACAAATCAGACGCCTCCAACACAACAATCTAATGTATGTTGGTAGGCTGCCAAAAACTGCACAGAGAGGATTATGTCATCATGCCTCAGGGAGGCAGCTGATTGGTTGAGAGAAGCTTAACCAGTTAGGCACTCATCCAATAAGCCTGAGGGTGGCTGTAGACGAGAACATTTGACAACAACAGGACACATGTAGTGAAAGTCTGCCCGTGAAATTCTCACTTATGGATTTCTTCTTTAACACTCCACGTTGTAAGTAATCATCAGGCCATTCTGGCACCAAATCAACTGACCCAAATTGAAGTGCGGCATTAGGTTCATTAGCAATTCCCAGCGTATTTGGGTCAAAGCACTCCTTCTACATCAGAATTGCACAATGGAAGAGAACAAGTTCTGTTTCACCCCAAAAGCTCAAACAACAAGTATTCAGTTTCACTTCGCTCAAAGCAACAGCATTATATTAAGTTGGGAAATGCAGTTATGCTGTCCAAGTCTCAAGCAAGACATTTTGTGCTAATTTAAAAATCTCCTAAAATGTAAAACCTGGAACTTATTCTTCTGTTATTCCAAAACCAATACCTAGGTAGCGTTTACATTGCAAGTCTTAATGCTTAGATCCGATCTTAAGTCCATATCCTATTTTTTTGGCCTGTTTACACTTATGCCTCTTATCGGATTTGCGTGTTCAGTAATTCAGTAATATGAGCGCCATGACTGACCCCGAATTGTTCAAAAATCAGCAAAAGTACTCCTAACAGCAATTAATTAAAGCAAAAGCGTTTTTTAAAATGCTGCCATCATAAAGACTGCTTTAATGCTTATCACATCGGTGACACACCAACTCTGTATATCCTTATAACCTCCTTATGTTTGGCTTTAATGTTCCTTATTTTGCACTAGTACTGCAGCCAGGTTCGGTACATGTGTGAAATGACAATGTTCAACGCAATGTGTCAGATGCGAGTAAACGCAGCCTTACTTTCCTTCATGGGATACAAAGTTACTAATTATAAAAGACAGAATGTGCATACTGCTCTTTTAGATTAAAATTATTTTATGGTTCGCTCAAATCTCTTTTCTGGGTCCAAACCTGAATCATGCTTGTCCACGTTTAAAACTATTGACCAAAGATGTATTGCACCAGGTTTGTTAACAATAACAACATCATGGTTTTCTGACCAATCGTGATTTGACGTTTTTGAATGTTTTAAACTAAAAGCTAGTGTAAATGTTAGTCTGTTCATCCTACAAAGACAACTAAAGGATTTGTAAAATCAAATTCAAGCACCTTTCAAGCATTTACAGGGTGCACTTTTTAGCGCCTTACAGCTGTGGTAAATTACATATTAACATGCACATATGTATTTCATCATCATATTAAATCAGATGTTATTAGTCTATAAAAAAAACTATAAATCTATGTAAATTATGTTTTGTGATGGCATTCTACAGAATGGTGGCAAATTAAAGTAAAATTAATTATTTTATGGGTAAGGTGAAACTGAAGAGTGAATAAATACTAGAAAACTGAAGCGTTTCCGATATTGCGCATTCTATATGAGAATATAGAACATATAACTTGATACACAATATAAATTACTTTACATGCATGACATTTACATCTATGTGCACAGAATGCAGGTAAACTTGAATTTTGCGTGCTAGCCAAGTGTAACTCTCCTGTGTAGCTTTCCTGTAGCTCAGTGGTTAGAGCATGGCATTAACAAAAGGTTAAACCCAAGGTCATGGGTTCGATCCCAGGGATTGCACATACTCAATGTATAGTGATGCAATGTAAGTCGCTTTGGATAAAAGCGTCTGCCAAATGCCTAAATGTAACTCCTGTGTGGATGCGCTCTTCTCTCAACAGCATGCTTTAAAACACGGGCAGCTTTTGACGCTGTACACACAGGGCATTATTGAGTTTCAACACATGAAGATGGAGCACAACAAATGGAACAGAATGCAGGGCTTTAAAATGCATTTATTAAATTAAAACTATTTTTAAATTATGGAACATTTTGGTTGGTTACAATTTCCTGTTAGCTTCTGCTGGCTGATAGTGAAGTACATTGATGCTCAGATGGTGTAAATGTTTTACTAGATCACTTAATTACTTATTCTTTTCAAATTTTCTGAAATCTCTCATCTGCCATTGGCTAATTAAACAGATGCTCTCACCCAAAACTTAAACCTTTAGTTAAGTCAAAGTAGCTGTGTCAGGCTGGTCAAGATTGAGAATTGTTCTGAAAGCAACACTAAGCAAGATTGTAAATACCAAACATTTAAACCGGAAAAATTATTTTAACTTTAACATTATTGTAAATTTTGTGATTTGAGAACAACTCCCTATGGCAAAACAAAACAATGCACAATAAAAGCAATTCTTGTAAAGCACATTTACACTAACAACAGAAATAAAGTAGCTCCTACTGCACTTAACATGCCAACTCACTTTTTCAGGCTGCTCTCGCAATGCCCTGGGCTCCGGTTTTTGTCATTATCTTCAAAATCATTGTCTTCGTCATGATAATCGTCGTCCTTCTCTGAGCTGCCACGGCGGTTCCGGATGTGCAGTGGGACGTAACCGGGCGTGGGTCCAAACAGTTTTAGCTCACCCTGACCCAAGAGACTCTTCTCTCCACAGTAGCAGAAGGCACAGAGCTTTTCTCTATGGACAGGAAAGAAAAAGGGAAACATTTTAGAAATGGACTCTCATTTACTAGGCCAAATACACCGTCCACACAAGTACACAAACATACATACATGTCATGCTTTTTGCAAGCAAACATGTGGAAGAAGCTGCTCTGGTCAGATGGGACCAAAGTTGAACTTTTTGGCCTAAATGCAAAGCGTTATGTGTGGCGGAAAAGTAACACTGCTCATCACCCTGAACACACCAGCATCATGCTGTGGGGATGCTTTTCTTCAGCAGGGACGGGAAAGCTGGTCAGAGTTGATGGGAAGATGGATGGAGCTAAATACAGGGCAATTCTGGAAGAAAACCTGTTGGAGGCTGCAAAAGACTGGGACTGGGAAGGAGATTCCCCTTTCAGCCAGACAATGACCCTATACATACAGCCAGAGCTACAATGGAATGGTTTGGATCAAAGAATATTCATGTGTTAGAATGGCCCAGTCAAAGTCCAGACCTAAATCCCATTGAGCATCTGTGGCAAGACTTGAAAATTGCAGTTCACAGATGCTCCCCATACAATCAGGCTGAGCTTGAGCTATTTTGCAAAGAAAAATGGGCAAAAATCTCAGTCTCTAGATGTGCAAAGCTGGTAGAGACATACCCCAAAAGACTTGAGGCTGTAATTGCAGTGAAAGGTGGCTCTACAAAGTATTGACGCAGGAGGGGCTGAATACAAATGCAAACCACACTTTTCATTTGCTTAAAATTTTGAAAACCATGTATCTTTTTTGTTCCACTTCACAATTGTTTGCTACTTTGTGTGGGTCTATTGCATAAAATCTCAATTTGGAAAAGTTAAAGGTGTATGAATACTTTGGCAAGGCACTGTAAATGTCTGCACTATTTAACCGTATTCAAGTAGCTGTTACAGACACGTAAACAGTGCAAACTTAACTAGCTCTGCATGATTTAGCTCAGCAGAACTCTGCCATGACAGTAGCTGACTTAAGGAAATTATGTACTATTGTCTGCTCCCAATGCTGAAAAATTAGCACATACATGGCATTGCGTTATAAATTCTGTTCATTAAGAGAGACTAAAGCATCTGTTGCAACATACATTGAAATATCATATTCAATCCTCAATGTTACATTAACTACACATTTTTTAGGTTTATAGTTCATGCCCCAGTGCCACGGCTGAGGTACTAGAACTGTTCTAATAAGGACAATTATCTCAGAATTATGGGGAAGGACAGTCCTGGTTACACACTAAAATCACACTCAAAATCATTCAAATGACAAGAGCTCATCACCCACAACTGCCATTTTCATTTTAAAACACTGGCTGAAAGCTACAAGCAACATAAAATGACACCTGCAACCCAGATAACTTTGATAAATGAATATATTTCTGAGTAAGACAAGATATTCACACTTTCTGCTTCCATAAGCATAATCAGTGTATCGCTACTTCTGGTACAATCGCAGCGCAGTCCAAACTAATGCCTCAATCCTTTTGCCAGTGTTATTGCAGCGTACTGGGCTGCTCTAATTCTAAACAACAACACCCTTACCTTAGTTTTCACAATTTTCCGACACAAAAAAAAAACGAAGGAAAGCATGGGTGAAACTAATACGGCGAGAAGGTCCTTTTAAAATAATACGCAGGAGAAAATTTGTGTGCAGTATGCATTTCGAATCTGATGGTCTATTTCCTACAGAGTGACCACTTTGAAAATTCTTTGCAATTCTGTTATGTTTAAGTTACGTCTGAAACTAAAATGGAGAACTTCTGAAACACTGCAGAAGTTCTGAAATACTAAACACAGGAGAGCACAAATACCTTAAATGAATGTTGTTTCAGTGAGTAGGGACTAGAGTTTGTTAGGGCAAAACTTTCCGAACATTTAGAAACTTATTACATTATTACAAATAAACAAACTAAATTTATCGCATTGTCCGGCAAGTCCTCTCTGTTCACTATATCTGACACTGCATACAAATAAGGGAAGTTATCACAGTCTATTGGCATCAGTTAACTTCAAACTTATCCTGCTAAAAGTGGGAAAAAATTTTTTGTCTTGATTATAAACGATTGATAACATGACATGAGTAGGCTTTTATTTATTTAAAGGCTTAGCATTTATTTCTTTGCAGACTGCACAAACTAAATAGAAACGGCTTACCGCAAATATACATTTTATTTGCTCAAATTCTGTAAATCAACATACTGTTTTAGGGGTTACTTTATTTAGGCTATGTCAATGTTCTCTCTTAGTAATAATCTAAAGCTAACAGGATAACTAGCAACCAGAAAACATTGACATTGCAATTGACTTTCCCGTAGCTCAGAGGTTAGAGCATGGCGTTAACAACGCCAAGGTCATGGGTTCGATCCCAGGGATTGCACATACTCAATGTATAGTAATCAATGTATAGTATAATGCAATGTTAGTCGCTTTGGATAAAAGCGTCTGCCAAATGTGTAAACGGACTTGTAGTTAAAAAACTTTTAGAACTCGTATGCCTTGTCCAGCTTTACTTTGGTATGGTAATTCACCAAGTGAACCACATATTCTTTGTAGCAAACCGGAAGAATTGATATGCTGCTTCGACAAGCACTTCCGGATATCAAGTGCGCTGGGATAAAGGTCTATTGGAAAACTTTCAACAATAGCCAGTATAGCCTGTTGTTAGGACAAAGAAAAACTATTTATTTGTTTTTTTGGACTGATGAAGTGTCATTTTAGTTGCACAGAAACACATCTGGAGTTGCATATACTCTTCAGAGGCAAGTCATTATCAGTTGTTTAATGTGTACATTTACCTTCTTTTAGTTTCTGTAGTTAAACTAATTCTGTCAGCAGCCAAAATAGTCTGATTTGTCCTCTGGGCTCCTGTCCTTTGGCTATTCACAGTTTGTCTGTGCACTTGTTTTTGGTGACAATATTTACCTCATAAACATTATGATTGTTGGGAAATGTCATTACCATCAGCACATCCTCATTAGCATTCGTTTATTTTCTGCAAAGCTCTTTAGCTGTGTGTGTTGTGTGGCACATGACAGCCGGTTTGTCAGAGGGAGATGTAATGCACATGCAGTAATGGCTGAATGGGGGTCTCCTCTCTTTCTTCACACATTGCTAATGGTACTGCGCATTAGCAAAAGCACAATCTGTGCAAACTGGGATTTCAAAAGAGAGCGCTCACTCCCCCTGCCTTCACTGATGCCAGCAGTAGGGATTCAGACGCCCTCCCCCCACCTCACTTGCTTTTACTCAAACAGGGAGGAAACAAGAGCACTTGCGCTCTCATAACAGGCCACACGTACATGTGTGCCTGTGCCTGTGCCTGCTGCAGGGGTGGGTGGAGGTAACTGAAGACTTAACAACTTTACAAATAATAACAACACTTTTTTCTCAACATATTATTGCATTTGTATGTTTGTTTTTACATGCAGTCAGTAAAAACAACACAATAGAAAATTACTTTCAATATATTTTTGTGGCACCCAGTCTTTCACCATATACCATTCACTAACTCCCTGCTCAGCATAATTATGTTTTCTAAGGCCCTACAGCTTTCCATAACACATTTTTTTCTGCAAAAACACTCAAAATATTCATTGGCAAAATGTGAGAACTTTCTCACTTATGAAGCATCATTTGAAGCTTGTAGCTCAACTTTTTTATGCACACATGCATGTATCTTTGAGTCAACTGTGTGTGTGTGTGTATGGGTCTCTCTGACACTAACCTAGTTTTGGTGTTCCTCGTGGTGGAGGCAGATGAGCCACCAGAGTCTTCTGACACCAAGCGCTGGAAGAGTGGGGACAGAGTCCTTTCGTCTCTAGGGCTGAGATCCAGAGGTTCAGGGAAGTCATCATCTGTTTCTGGCTCCACCACATCTGTGTTTACATGAGACATAAGAAGAGTCACAATGTTGTATATTCAGAGTTGTGGTAAAATCAAATACAGTACGGCTTACATCATGCTAAAAATGTAACCCATAAAACTAGGGGACAAGTAGCTAGGGATGGGCATGAATACCCAGGAATTTAAGGACAAATCATGAAAACTGATCATGTGGGTTTAATTTGTTTCTGATTAGTTATGGTGCCATTTTAGGCAGTACCTTGAGGTCTGATTGGTTAGCATTGCGAGAGCATGTAGTCAGAACCAGAGCACTGAATACAGAATACAATTTTAAAAGTTTCTAGTGTTTTAAAGCATGCTGCATGCATAAGAACAGCACATCCAAATCCGGCTAAAGTTATAGCATCAATATTTATATTGTGTATCTAAGGTATGAGTAATCTCATACAGAAAACACCATATACACCGGTAAACACTTTAGTTTACTGGTGTACACTCACTCTTTAGGTTCACTTCATAAAGCTATTCCTTTTAGATGTTCCTTTTTAAAAAAATATTGATGAACCAATAATTATCTGTTTATTCTTCTGTCAGTTTCTTCAATACTAATTTTCATAAGTTACACAAGTAAAGTTACGTCACAAACATTAAAACAATAAACAAGGAAAGTAACATTATAAAAATGGATATAATAAATGATTGTTGACAACATGAATGCACATTATTTCTATTTGGTAAGTTTCCTTGGCGGAACCTTTTGATTGGGACTTTTATTAATAATACCTTTAATTACTTCTTGAAAACTAGTTTCACATCATGCCTAAGAACTCACTGTGCTTTTTCTTAAATTGACTTTTGGATATAAAGAGATTTTCATATTCAGGTGTGACAGTCTATTACATAGTAAACATACAGGGGTTGGACAATGAAACTGAAACACTGGCCAATTTAGTGTTGGAGGTTTCATGGCTAAATTTGACCAGCCTGGTGGCCAATCATCATTGATTGCACATTCCACCAACAAGAGCAGAGTGTGAAGGTTTAATTAGCAGAGTAATAGCACAGTTTTGCTTAAAATATGGCAATGCACACAACATTATGGGTGACATATCAGAATTCAAAAGAGGACAAATTGTTGGTGCACGTGTCGCTGGCGCATCTGTGACTAAGACAGCAGGTCTTTGTGATGTATCAAGAGCCACGGTATCCAGGGTAATGTCAGCATACCGCCAAGAAGGACGAACCACATCCAAGGAGTAACTGTGGACGCAAGAGGAAGCTGTCTGAAAGGGATGTCCAGGTGCTAACCCGGATTGTATCCAAAAAACATAAAACCACAGCTGCCCA
>JAZGTI010013241.1:0-15011 GCA_036877585.1 Botia kubotai
TCCTAAACTGTTCTCAAAAACAACACATCTCTACAACATGTTTCATACTGAAATATACCTGCACTGATAAACAAACTGGTACAGTAATGTATACAGTATTGTAGAAACTAAACATGGACTGTATCACATGCAATGCATACACGCATTGATCGCGCTATTACATATAAACAAATTAGGGCTTCATGCATGTTTCAGATGTGTAGTCACTGGTTTATAGGCTTCGATCAGGTGTCATTAATTGAGCTGTCGGTTAATATTAGCACTCACAGAAACTGATTCGCGCTTCTGACAAGATAATTAGTGCCTTCGTTAAACAGCTAATTATCTCCTAATAATCTAAAATGGAGTAAAAAAAATTCCGCCATGCATTTCAAATACAGTTAAGGTACAAAGACAAAAAGCAAGAGATAATGTGATAAAGTGTGTGCCGGCATGAATGTGTGAAGAATAAAGCCATTTAAAATGCCTATACCACTCCTGTCACATCAATTCAACATGTTCTGCTTCCATAACAAAGCATATCATTAGAAAATCCAACATGTTTAGAGCTGTAATTACAGTAGGAGATCTCATCTGGGATGAAGTCTGTGTTGGTTTGTATTGATGTTAATTAGTGTTTGCTACAGATCACATCTGATCTGGGAACAGTTCCACTACTCATTCCATGATCTGATTATGAAAAGACCAAGTGCAAACGACCTTCAAGAAGCATTCCAGACACAGCTCAGGAGGAAGCATACAGTATGCAGACGAGCAATTACAGATGGGACACATGGACAAAACAAAATAAAATTCCCAACTTTCAACAGCAAAATTTCACTGCTCTGCATTTGCATTTCGCTATATTATATGTGTATGTGAGAAGTGCATAACCAATCGGGTGATTTGATCAGTAAAAATGTATATGTAAATACCCTACGGTAAATGTAAATACCCTACAGTAAATGCCTTATTATACAGTAAATATCCCTGAGTACAGTCTTACCGTAAATTGGCACTGACACTGCAAGGTCCATGGACAAAGGTGATACTGAAGGTAAACTGTAATCATTTACTTGACATAAATCCACAGTTTTCCCAACACTGAGAGAAAAATATCTACTGTTGGTCTCTATCTCTGTGTTCCTAATAAATTATCTACTATTCTCTTTTATCCTCAACCTTTTATTTACCTCCCTTCCCCCCTTGTCCCTTGTTTCTTTCCTTGTTCTCTCCCTCTTCTACAAAGATCTTCAGCATATACTCCTGAGACAAGCCTTTAGAGAACAAAATGTGTGTGTGTGTACAGACTACACTGGTTTATTTCTGATTGGCTGAAATAAAGTGAACCAGTTTAATTCTAATTGGCTGAAGTGAAATAAAGAAAACTGCAACAGTAATTGGAGCAAAGGGGATTGTGGGATTGGTCGGTGCTTGAAGCGTCATTTGAGAGATAGGGCATCAAGCCAGCGCTCAAAACGACAGGTTGAGTTTCCAGAACAGGGAAAACCAACCTCAGTTTTCCTGACCGGCATAACATTGACAAAATGACACTGACAGGAAGTGCTGGGAATAGCTGTCAGAAACAAGCTTGAGCAAAAGACTGTTACAAAGGAGAGGGAAAAGTAGAAAGAAACAGCGTGTGAGTTTGGGAGAGGTTCATTTGAGCAATTGTCAGTCACTTAGTTACTAGATATGAAACTTTATTCAACTACATCAAAAGGAATGTTCACTTCAAGTTTTGAGAGATGAGCTTTTGGTTTCTTAACAACTGACAGTTTCTTTGAGAAGAACTTAATATAATTTCTTCCAGTTCATAAAGAGACTTGTTCTCCTAAGAAGCTCTTATTTGGCCAGCAAGTTTGGGAGGAGATCAATTGCTATGGTAACAAAGGGAGAATAAATAGTCTACTGCTTTCCATGGTTTTCTCCAAAGCTGCTTTAAACAATAAGAAATATCTGAGCATGCCTTTTAAACTTTCTATGAAACATGAGACAGTAATTCAACCATTATTGAACCATGCATATAAAGGGTTATGCAAATGCATTAAGTCGAAACACAGGACTTACAGAACAGCTTATAGGTGACAAATCAATACCACCCACCCAAGAAACTTCCTGTTGTTTCTCATTACTACTGACCGCAAAAGTAACATGACCTCAGACATAGTATGCACTAAATTTAATGTAATGACAGCGAAAATAGAGCTGTGAGGGACAGTAATACTGTCTGTTCAAGAAGTTGCACTGCATTGTGGGAAATGATCGTACTACAGGACTCTAAGAATATACAAGCAATTAGCAACTACAAAAACATTATGTTTCTATAAATAATCCTAATCTTATAACCAATGCTTTATGAGGCCACCCAAGATACGTAGTTCCTTGTTAGTATTGATAGGATGCAGAAACAAATTTTGGATCATTCAAAAAGTGCCAGTGGGCAAATTGAAGCACAAAGAGAAGTGCATTATGGGAATTGCTGGTGAAGCTATGAGAGAAAAGGACATGTTCAGGCAACATAGAGGTGTACCTAAGGAATGTGTGTGTTTTCTTGTATGTCTGTGTATCTAAATGTGTCTGATTAAAAGGTATTACAAGCGAAACTAATAAGCAGATGTATGTAGGACCCAAACACATGGAAACACAGTCACCTATCCAGTCGCAGCTTTCTAGAAGGTTAACTGTCACATCAGTCTAGCAGAATGAATGTTAATGTCAGCATTGGAGGCAATGAACGACACAGTATGAATGATAATATATTCCCCCCGACTGCATTCATTGTGTGTATGTGTGTGTGTGTGTGTAAGAGTGTAGTTTAGTCTGTTAGTATGATGTTAGTGTGCTCAGTGATGTGGCGTGCATGCTTAATGGCATGTGCTACAAGCTCTTTCATGTCAGTGCACTTCCAGCATAGATAGTGAGCGTGTTTGTGTATGTGTGTTTTTTTGTGATTGGTAGGTATTTACATAAACACTGATCTGTGAACAGCACACCCCCAACATTTTTATCAACTCAAACACAACAGTTCAGTTGCTTTGTTGGGAAGCAACTGACCTGTTTGTCCTTGAAAATAATCATTACATTTTTACCATATTTTTCCCTTTATCTTTCATTTCTTTATTTTTTCACATTTACCCAGAATCCTTTTCCACCCAAATGGATTCCTCCCCTGCTCCTCTCCCCCACACACACTTCCTGTCTTCACAGCGCTCTGTATCTCTGTCTCTGTAAATATTTCAGACATTAAACCTGATACAAGTCACACTTCAAACCCCATCCCACCTTTCTGTTCTTCTTTTCCACTCTGACCCATTCTTTTCTTCCAATGAATAAGCCAAACATTTTCCAGTGAGATATCTGAAAATAATCATGAAAGATGCGGTGGTGCCATGATGGCATAAAGATGTCAATTTGGCTCAGAGATGCAAATGGTTCTTTTCAATTCAGTGACAGCATGAAAGGGTGACAAAGGAGAGAGACGTTCTTCGGATGCTCTATAAATAAAGTTTATATAATACAAGTAACAGACAGATAAAGAAGATTTACCTCTTAGGGCTTTAGAATGAGACTTCAATGGTTTCAAAAATGACATACAATAATGATGTGTGACAACCGCCCTGTTTTAAAAAGAGACAGCTGCCTTCTAAGACATAAATTCTAACTGTCATTAAAATGCATAAATGACCAATTTGGAAGGTTCTAGGCAGACAGCAATAAATTAAACAATGCAATACTTTCAAAGATAAGATGAATAAATCTGGACCAGCTCTCTTTAGGTTTTTAAAATACTGTTTTTGCCGTCATCTCAATAGATTTTGGAACACATCCATTAATAAAAAATATAGTAGCCATTGCTGTAAATTTTTGCTTGTCTATATGTAGTTTTATCAATTTCATCTGGTGATGAGGTGGTAATTAAATCTGTACAATGCATGTCAGTGTTTCCTGCACACTATTCTTCATCTTTCTGTTGCAATATCCTTTGATGTTGTTTCCAAAACATCAAACACAGCACAAAAAATTCATTTGGCTTCCAAATGTTTCATTTTAGGGACCAGTGGCTCCTTAGTCATTTTATAAGCCTTGGACAGACCCTGTTTATCCAAATGCATTCTGTGTGTTGTTCCTCCATGAACCATCACTGGATAATGTTACCACATTTGACTGTCTGTACACAGTACATAAGCAAAGTACAGAAAGTGCCGACTACCCAATTAAAATCCGAATCGAAGTCAGACAGCAAAACATAGCAACCCATGACAAAACAACAAACATTTGCAATGAGGTCACCCAGCAATAACAGGCTCGAAATCAATAGTAACTTCTGATGAAAGAGAGAGCTGAGTAAGGGACGTTGCTTAGCCTTTTCAGTCTTGTTGCGTGACTGAAAAAGATTTATAATAACAACGACAATGACAAAAGATGGCTATTCATTGTCATCTTCTCAGTAAGACTGTTAAAAAGTTCTGTGGTGTTAAATACCATACAATACTATGGGTACTGGATGGAGCAACATCATTTTTTCAAAAACAATGTCTTAAAGGCACTAAAAATTCTGAGTACATCCTTATGGTCAATAAAAACAGCTTACACAAGAACATGAAATCATATTTTCAGATTTATACAGATTATACAACAATTAGCTAGTAAAAATCTTTGTATATATGGAAGACTTTAAAATCTTAGAGAATGGCATGTTCGTTAAGGTTATGTTTGCCATATAAACATGACATCCTTTAAAACAGACTTAACTGTTGCAACACACCTCAGTTCTTACGACTGGTGAGATGGATAGGCTCACCACTTGTGCTCAATACATTTTTTAATCCTAGTTAAACAATCCCATAAACCTGCAGGGCTAGTTTTGTAAAAGCAGAACCCTGAAGCATAGCTGATCCAACTATGAAGCCTAGTTGATCCTTCACTGAAGTTAGTGAAGTTACCAAGTAGTCTTCAATTTAAACTGTTTAGCTATGCAAAATTGGATATAGTCCTGAAAAAATAACTAAACTAATGTGTGTTTTTTAACCTTAGCGCACTTCCATCCATCAACAAATGCTACATCACCTGCTCTTATCTTATTGCCTCAGTAACCTTAGCAAGTGAAGAACCACCTATTACAAAATACAGAAGTTCACAAATCAACCTGACCTTGACCACGAACATGAAAGAAACAGGCGGCAAAAGCAAAACAGGAAGATGTGCGGGGACATACACAACCACACAGGTCATCACAGCTCTTACACACACTGTTTGATACACACAATTCAGCCTTTCAGAGGACACATCACAGACTCTTTTTAAATGCATGGAGTGTGGGTGTATAGAGCCCATGCAGAAAAGTTAAGGTCACAGACACACAAACACATTTGGCAGGCTGTCTGGTGTCTAAAATGGCACCTTGCAGACACACATATACACATCGCTGTATGACAGTGAGTGTAGATATATAACATATCTGACAGACATGGAAATAATGTGAGTTAATTGAAGTGATAGTACAGTATTGCTTATAATGACGGACTTACAATTGCTACTGGCCGGTTATGGGGTAAATGATGTAATGTGTGCAGGATGTAATATGTAACATTAATATAACGTAGTAAAATGTCTTTAAAAAGTTATTTATAGAATTTATATTTATTTAGTATTTTAATATTTGAAAGTGTCTAAATTCCACATTGTGCCAGTAGTCGCATCAGCTGAGCACAGAACAACTAGTTTCACACAGCTTTCATATGACACTGAATACATTAAAAATAGCCTTTTGCATACAAAATCGCAACCTCAATTAATGTAGTACATGATTAATGGCTCCACTACCATTTAGTGCGAGAGAGATGTTGAGAGAGAGATCGATCAATGTACTTTCGTTTGCTTGGGTTAGGCTCTACCCTTGAATGGACGGCAACTATGAAAAGGTGCGTGTTTCCATGGCAACTAGCCGACAGGTACAATTTCAGCCCCAAAAAGAGCACAGCCCATAATGATCTGAGTGAAGCACAGGCAATCATCACATTTAGTAAAGATAAAAAAGAACATTTGATAATCTAACCCATTTATTTCTGTCATTTTAAAGGTACATACATTGTTATCATGTACTAGATCTGTGCACATCTCTCTCTCTCTCTCTCTCTCTCTCTGTGAGTGTGTGATGAGAAGGCAGCATGCAGGGTTTCATATAGCAAGGGCTATATCAGTTGACAGTTATTGACCTCTAAACTTGTGTGAAGGTACACAGTTATGGACTTACACATAAAAGGTGAGGAAGAAATTACATTTTATCATTTTAAAGCATTCTCAGTTCAACATATCATTTACACAGAAGGGAAAGCAGCCAGAAATGTGCCAATGTGAAAATAGGGTGTTTGTTGTGCATCTTCATTGTGGTAAAACCAGCGCGAGGTGTCTGAGCGCACCACGCGTTCACCTCTGCAAGAGACGAGCGGGGAAAATAACGACGCGCTATCCGCTGAAACAACACATGCAATACAATTCCTGCTGCAGTTTTGATGACAGTAAGCTGGAAGTGATAACCTCGTACACTCTTAACTGTGTATTTTCATATTGAACATAAACTGTTTATACAGTCGCGCTTGCTTAAAGTGCACATTATTGCACTAAATACACTTCTTACTCAAAAACGCACTCAGAAATAAAATAAAACAGGGCGAACATTTTGTAATTGCCTATAGATACAAAATGATCCTCATTTAAATGCTGTAGAGTAACATATTATACATTTTTCATCATAAAAGATGAACGTCATGTCAAATGTGCGTTCATAACACAAGATGAAAACATAATAATGAAGGATGATATACTGTCACTTACTTATATGCGCGGAACGCGTGGAAACCACGCTCCATAAATCCCCTCGAAAGCCAAAATGTTTCCGCATTGCTTTGATTTCAATCTCAATTCGCGCTTCCTGAAGTGTTGAGGGGAATTTTGTGTAAGATCTCCGGCCTTAGTGCCGCTCAGTTACTGAGGGAACTTCCCATGGGATAGCCGATAACACACCTCCTTAGTCACACGCCCCATTTAAACAGATAGCGCTCCTTTTACCCACATTAAACTTAATAACACTTTAACTTTATGTTTACCTAATTACAATCAAGTGTAACATCTTAATGGATCTTCTGTTTAGCCGATGCTGATGAAATCTGTTAACAGAGAGTACAGGTAGTTGTTCGCTGACAATTGATTTAATCAGATTACAATAATCTGTATGTACATCTACATTACATGTAGTAGGAAATTTACCAATATATGCACAATTCCATATTGAAATGAACTATAGGTAGGCTAATAATTATAATGACCTATTTGCAGCAACACAATTACATGTGGCAATAAACTAAAGAATAAACTGAAGATATTAGGTACATGCACATGAGTGACAAGATTATTCTTTCACGTTCACTGAACACACAACTGTTATCTTTTGCTTTGCAAAAAATAAAGCCTTTTCTTCAGTTCTGGACTTCACACACTACAAAAAATGTAATGTTGTCTATCATTTCTATCTAATCATTTTGTACTTATAGAAAGACATTGAAAGTTTAAAGAGTACAAGGTCCACTTTTTAAACATAACATTCCATTAACTATTTTTGTATGCCTACCAAGAAAGAACGTGACATCAGGACTAAGATATGTGGAAAAAGAGGGAAAAAACAAAAAAGGACTAAATATTGTCATGAGGTCATTCAGACATGTACCACGGTACATGGCTCAGACACTCAGAAAACACATGCATTTATATGCCACTACCAATCCACACTCTTTACAAACAATTGGGTCAAAAAATACATTAAAATAATAATAATAATCACCATCATCATTTTAGTGCATTTTGTATAAGTAAAAGAGGCTGGATATGCTGAACTCTTCTCTCAAGCAAAACCTTAACACACCATCTCCTCTTCTCGCATCTAACATTACCACATAGGCAAAACGGACAATTTCACAGTTATATCATGGCAAAGAAACACAGGAGATGGATGCCAGCCGCTCCATATGCATATGAAAAGGAAATAAAGATGTAGCTGGTGCCAAGATAGTAAACAGGGAGTGAAGGATGCTGGGAAATTCAACACAATGACAGACTGAGGGAAGACATGTCATTGTCAAGAGAAATGGGCTAAATGTGTTAAACACCAAACCAATTAGCTTTGGCCCGATGAATAAGGCAATGCCACACAAACACCTTTGTCTTATCACAAGCAAACAGTTGAGCTCTGGGTGTTTACTGGGCATTTGGTTAAAGGCTAACCAAAGGTTGTTCTAGACTGGGCACTTCCTTGTTTCAAACATACATGCGTGCACATGCGCGCACACACACACACGCACACACACTTAATGACTGAGTAAAAGAAAAGACATTATGGAAAGCAGATCGCATTTGACTTAGATAACATTTTTGTTGGATATGCTTTGAGCAAAATACTGTACTGTAAAATCTAGCTTATCAACAGAATAACTATATAACACATCATTTTTACATAAAGAATCATCTGATTAGTTTTATTTACAGGGTCATTTTTTCAGTTTGGTTCTGCAATCATGACGGTGTAGCTTAAAAAGATGCCGTGTTTAGCTTAGTGTTGTTTGATAGTTGCTATTGTGAACAAATGTTTGCGTTAACATCTGTGCCACTCAAATATGGGCATGTGTAAATGCGTTTGCATGGAGTGTCTGATTCATGTGAAATTAGGTCCTTTTTCTGAAACACTTTTTCTCTGAAATCCATGGACAAAAACAAAAGACATGCACAAACATGCAGCCTTGGAGGGGAAACATTCTAGGCAGGTGCTTTCATGCCCATGGGAACATAAAGAGGAGGTAAAGACAGAACAAACTAGAAACAGTTGTAATAGAGAGAGAGAGAGAGAGAGAGAGAGAGAGAGAGAGAGGGGAGAGGGAGAGCAGGACATGATGAGGTTGAAGCATAAAGTCCTCACTGACCTTCAAAAAGAACAGGTCTTATTGAGAGGACAGACATGACAAAGTGGATTTTTTTCATCAATCCTTCTTTTCTGTATGAAGACAGAAGATTATCTTCTTTAGAGACTCTATATAGTATACTGTATATTGCTTTAGAGAGCCATCAGCTGATAAGTCCATGTGGTGTGCACAGTGCCTGTTCGTGTATTGGTTGGTGTCACCGTAGTGAAAAAACACAGTACAGGATTTCAGTATTTGGAAATAAGAGGTAGCCTGAGCCTAAATGCTCAAATAAAAAGATATGGAGGAGTGAGTGATGTGCTTTGCCCCGTGCACTAGTGCACTTACTATTATTAGTGCCATCTTTATTTATAACTTCTTTAATATTCTTTTAAAAAAGTAAAAATGGATTACTTACAGTTGTCTGTGCATATTATGCTGGAATATGAGGAAATTATCAAACATAAAACACATAAAACACAGATATAATGTTATCCATGTCCATATATCCACACTATATATTTTTTTTCTTTCGCACAGTTTACTTGATATGCTGCAATGCAAATGCTTTGGCAATATAAATGAAGTACATATTTGTCATGTCAATGAAATGCATTAAACTGATGCAAAGAGATGAAATAGGAAAGTTGCTTCATTTCTCTGTCTTTGTCTCCCCTTTGTCTCTCTCTCTCTGTAAGAATTACAGAACCACAGCAGGCCACTCTGCCCAAGCCAGCCCATTAACTATGCCATCTATCTATTCATTTCTCACCCCTCAGCCCCCCATCCCCCCCAACCAACACCTAAGTATCTATCTGCCTGGAAAGGCCGCTTACCGACAGTAACCGAAAAGACAGGATAGCACAAGAAAGCATGCATCTACACACAAGGGCCTGTAAACTCCATACAGACTGTTGCAGTCAAATTCATAAATTCCCCAAGGTGTCAGTGATAGGATTATTGATGAATTAGAGGAAATTTTCCATTGAAAGCTGGCATTTTGTGCCATGGCCCTCTGTAATAGTGCTGTGGAGAAAAGCTTTTCTGAACAATTAACAGCATGCACATATTTTATTTATGTCGCCACTCAAAGGGACAAGGCACAATGTGAGGGGACTGTGACAATCTGCCAGTTACTGACAAAACAACACTAGTATACGGTTGCCAACGTGTAAAAAGATTTATAAATGGGGATTTGTTTGTATCTATGAACAAAGCTTTACATTAATTAAATGAAGTAAGAGTGGTTGTATGGATACTGATGTACTGTAAGCTGCTGGCACTTTTCATAAGTAGGTGTCACTATTTTGAAGTAAATGCCACATTGCAGAAGAGCTTTATTAACTACAAACAAACCAATATTCATTTTATTCATGTTAATATTTTCTAAAGGTTAGGACTCCCTTTTTGACCATCAATTCACTAAGAAAAACAGACTTGTTAACGAGAAAGGGATTTTTAAAGTATCTATTATGTACCCTATTTGTGAAAAGTATTTGGCGCAATTTGTTGCCGTAACTCCAGCACTAGACTGTTAAACTGACAAAATGGGGAGGAAAAATATGTCCGCATACTGCATGACTTTCAACTGAATCCAGTCTTTGAAAATAGCGTAGCGTTGACTCTTTCTTTCTGTTCTGATCCCTCCATCCCTGATTCCTCGTTTCTTTTTCTGAGCTTGTTTGTATGTCACGGCCGCCTTTGCTCCTGCCTCACACGACAGGAATAACTGTTCCAAAATGTCTTGATAAGGTTCCTCCATATTTGTCTTGATGAGCAACACTAACAAATATGGTATCATTCCATTTTAAGCGTGTCCTACATGCAACACAGATCAGACAAAATAAACAGGCTTTAAAAGCCAGCATCTAACATAGCCTGCCTGTCTGCCACATAGCCTGCCTGCCTGCCTGCCTGCCTGTCTGATTGTCTCTCTTTTTGGCAGGCCTCCCACATTGGAAGTTTGTAGTTCTATTTATTGATCTGACTCTTTCGGACAAGATATCTGTCTGTATGCGGGTTCTGTGCCTCTTGCTCTGTGTTCTGTTTTGTTTAAGCCTTCACTTCTGAGATGTCTTTATTCAGACAGAATTACAGTAAACATTCTCAGTGACCGGCTCTCCTGTACAGACATTGCCCTACCACCCTCCTAATGTTCCAGGAGACCAAAGAAGTAGACGCCTCAATAGCGCACAGCGAATCAATAGATGAGAAAGATTGGTCATGACAGTGCAATTACGGAGAGACTAAGAGAAAATGAGAGTGGGGGTAATAGAGAGATGGAGTTGATCTGCAGAGTCTATTGCAAGTTTGGAAAACATTTTAATGCACTACAGTGTTATTGGTTTTGTTCTACAACCTTAGTTCTTTTTTTATCCTCCAATCACACATTAAAGCTCTTTAATTTACCATTCCAGAGATGTGACACAACAGCTGGTAGTGAGCAGACACTCTCCCCTCATCCCTTCCTCTACTTTAACACCATCCTTTTCTACAACATCTCTAAATCTTCTCGGCTCTCTACTCAGTTTAGAAGTGTTGGTCAAATTAAACATTTTGGCTTTCCTTACACATTCCCTCTTATTGTTGAAGGCCCCTGGAATATCCCAAGACCAAGCTTTTGCTTTTTAAACTGAGCAATTTTTAAACTTTAATCCTATGTCTTTTTCTTGCTGTTGTGAGCATTGTAGAAATGTTTGTTGGGTGACCTAATAATGTGCTTTATGAGGCAACTATTCTAGCAACTATTAACTAGTTTACAGTCAAAAATGTTTTTCAATGTGACTCACTCAACCAAGCTTTCCCAGACTTTCTGACCAATGAATTTACGTGACCTTTCCAGTCAATTATGATTACTGGATAAGGCTTTGCTATGGAATCATTCAGGCCATTTTTTAAACCAGTTTGACCTATAGAAAAACATGACTCACTCACATATTTAACACCATTGTGACTCACCATCAAATTATACACTATACAAACCCCAGGAAACAGCAATATCTTTTTTCTTTTTTGCACTTTCACACCTGTGAGGGTTTCATATTTAGATAACATGATTGTGGTACGTTACAAATGTATGGTATGAGGAAGTTCTATAGAAAATCTCAGAGTCAATCATCAATCAAGCTTCAAATCTATAAATTCAGGGAGTGAGAAGATTGTGTGTGTGTGTGTGTGTGTGTGTGACTCAACGTTGTGAATGAGAGCAGCTGTGCAACTAAATTGTAATTACAGATGGGAATCACACGCACACAAAACTGACAGCCTGCGAAAAGTTCATAACCTCAAGCCATCAATAGTGGCAGGTAAAAGCCAAACAACCAAAAAAATAAAACAAGAACAACCACAAGTAACCAGCAGGCAGCTACTCTATGAACAGCCTTTGATATCCTTCGGCATAATACTTCAATTATCACAAGTGACAAGAGAGCTACTAATGATACACCCTTCAGTTAGAATAAAGTTTAAATAGAATTCCCTGTTACTTTAATAAGACAACCGTTGGGAAAACCCACAATCCTAAGGCTGCTGCGGTATTACCGGTCACAGTGACTCCAAACGAAAATGGCATGATAATTTAACCACATGAGTCCAATGACCCAGAACATCCAATGTGACCAACATCCCCTTTTTCCCTACACCACACACACACAAACACAGTTCAGAATGATTAGACACACAGACTCTAACACAGTCACAGATCACAGCTTGTAAATACATGAGCGTGCGTTTCAGACATGATCAGACATAATCGCATTTATTAGTTTACAGATAAAATGACAAAGATAGTCAAAGCCAAAAAAGATGAGAAATCAAATAAGCTGATCATGTCAACAGCTGAGCTCTCACCAGTCATCATGTGAATTGAGCACAGCAGTCAAACACTGGAGAGAACGAGGGAGGAGATGAGATCTAAGCAGAGGAGAAGTGATCTGCTGGGCGTCTCTCACATCTCCATTTTCCCCTTTGCCGGCGCTGAGTGTTTCCCTCTCTCTGGTTCTCACTTGCTGTCTCACACTCGCTCAGTGCACTGAGCAGCCCAACGGCTGCCGGTTCTTTTCTGGGCAAGGCGGAGCAGAGGAACTCTCTCTCTTTTTCTCCGTCTCCCATTCATACTGCCTCTCTCTTTTCCTCCACCCCCCCACACACTCTTCCTCTCTCTCTCTACTGCCCTCTTGTGCTCTTATCTTTACTTTCTCTTTTTTCCACTGTCCTAATTCCTGGCTTTCTTGTCCACTGTCCACAACTGAATGCTTGCCAGCTGCATAGTTTGCAAAAAGCTTTATGTCAAATGAGTAGTATGTCTAAATACTATTCATGATACAGAAGGATCTACTGCATCTGCTAAAATTCTGTTGTGTGCCACCACATAGCTATCCCATAAGGCAACAGGAGCTGTACAGATGGGGGAGAACTGTGACTCAGCATCTTATTTTAAGTAAGTGTTATAGGCATAAAAAGCTGTTCCTTATGGTAAAACTGTACTTGATACAACAGTACATTGTTTACATGGCTGGTCATTTTTAAGAAAACACACAGGTCAAGAAAATGAAAGCAAGAAGGATGATACTTGCATATCTTTAGAACATGCTTCACCAATGGTAAAGTAGAACGTTCTCATACATACATACATACATACTAGGAATACAAGCCTCTTTTTCATGCATACTTCCTCTCTCTGTGTATGTGCGTGTATAAATGATTTAACTCTCTCACAAAGCAAGACACAGAAAAACGGATGTCATATGCATGTCTTTGTTAGTCAGATGGCTGGCTTTCATCTCAAATCAATACACACAGATGGCTTGGACAGAATACACAGCGTATAATCAGCCAAAACAAATTTTCTCTATACTAAGTAAAATTGGTATTTTCAGAACAAACCTTTGCTGTGTCAACATCCATCTCCCAAATTAAGCTCAAAAATCAACATGCAAACAGTCTGAAATATTCGCATTTCTGACCTGCTCTTTATGAATTGCACCAACTTTTACCAGTTTGGAGTATTATATACAAAGAACATAAAAATACCGCAACACAGTACAATTAATAGTTTAAATACTACAGGGTGAGTGTTTTCGAATCTGTTGACAGAAGTACTCTGCCAATGCTGTGTTGTCACTATGTCTTATACTCATCAATCATGTACTTGTTTTCAGACCTGACAACCTTAACAAGATGCAACGAACATTGTTGTTTGTGGAATCATGCTAATCTTAATATGTCACCATTTGTGACATCCCTGTGTTATATCAAGATTGCTAATACAGATGAGCTTTAGTCGAAACTCCAACAATGACCTGTGATATTCCTAGAAGCATTAAATATATATTGTTTGTCACTGTATGGCATCATTTTATACCCCTTGCTACATTAGAGCTGTTTTTAAAGGAACTAAAAGGAAACTTATAATCAAATATAAATGACCTATAAATGATGCATTTAAATATGTTGCTAAAAATAAATGAATAAGCTTCTGAGGTGGGACCAGTGAAAATGTTGTCAGATCAAATAATCTACTCATAAAAATTCTTATTGTTCCTATGAAACGTTACAATTCATGTAATACGTTTTAAATGAGCAAGCGCAGAAGCATTTACTTAACAGAAACAGCACCAAATTTNTATATATATATATATATATATATATATATATATATATTGCTTTTGACAGTTTGATTAAAAGTTGTTCTAGCACAATTTTCAAACTCAATTCTTTCCACAGGAATTAGTACCTCTTTTATCAAATGAAATTTATTGAGCAATAACGCAATGCTGAGATTTTTACCGATATGACAGTTTCCTTGACAACATCACCTTTCTCCTGTTTGGGAGGGAGAGAAAAGTTTTTCATTTGGATCTGAACCTAAAAAGTCGTTTAAATGTGAGCCACATCTTAAACCATTATATAAAATATAGTGCCAGTCTAGGAGCCCGTCAAATGGTGCCAGTCCTCAAGTTTGCTTGTGTCTGTGACAAAAGTTGTGTCTATAAATGCTTTGCTCTTATTTTGTCCACTTCTATTTTTGTAAACATCTTGTCATACTTGGTAGGCCGTTCACAGTAAAATGTCAATATATAT
>JAZGTI010013242.1:0-15011 GCA_036877585.1 Botia kubotai
GACAACACGAATAGAGGGGAAGGAGAGAAATATCTCGTCCACGGTGTGACCTTTAACCTGGCCAGTCAGGTAGATGGAATACTTTATAATATGAAATATTAGCTCTTCGTGGACAGCTTAGACAAACGAATCTTCTGATTCTACTCTACTGCTGTCAGGTCTGTCAGGCAATTAAGAGCGGACAAGAGAAGCTCATTACCATAACAAGTCTCTCAGATGAGCAGGGTCTGGCAGAGGAGGTGGGTTCTTTTAAAGCGTTTAACGATTTTGTTAATCTACTAAATGGGTCGTTACAGGATGTTTGATGAGGAAATGATATTACCATTGTGTTCCTATTCACACGCAGGTGTCGTGGTTGCTTCAAAAAGGCTTTGGTGGAATTGAGGTTGTCTTTATGGAGCTAGACATCTTCTGTAAGTCTGTATGTGCCAACATCACTCAGGATGAAAGAGCGATCGTTGAATCGAAGGCGATACACCGTCATGGAGGCAGAGGTCATGAGCATGAGAATCATCATCGCAGAAGACAACATCACCGTAGTCATGGTGATCACCATCACTATCCTGATGTTCCCCATGGAAGCCATGATAACGGTCACCATCATCACAGACGTCATCATCACCATGGTCATCATCGACATGGCCATCATCACCACCATCATCATCATCACCGTCATCATCACCATCAGCCTCGTGTCACGTCCACAGAGGAACAGCTGGAGTGACCTGTGCACAACACATCTCAATGATAATCATAAATGTTAATGAGAGGCAGAATCCTTCAATTCTGTGTTTTGTGATGGGTAAAATCCATTTTATAAATGGATAAAAAATCCATTTATTGAGTCTTGCATATAAAATGGATTTATGATGTAAATGAGGGTGCAAAACACGTCCAGTCACATTTAAAGTCAAAGTTAAACATTTAAAGCTTAAAGTAAAATAAAATCCATTTAACAAACAGTTGAGACTTTGTTGCATCGTACCTTTTTATAAACGGGAAGTAGCCTGTTCTTCGTTTTATTTTTTTTAATGAATTATGCACATGTTCCTGGCAGGTTCTGTGAAATCCAAACCCAATAATTATTTCATTTTTTTCACTCACTATAATAGCTTAGCATTGCTGAAACCTTCACAATATAATTCGTTTGTTGTTTAATTACAACGCTTGTGTTGTCAGAAAGCTTGATAGCAGATCAATACAGCATTATGAAATAAACATGTAGCCCAAATGTCTCGTGCGCTTCAAAATCTCTTGGACAACATCGATAGATCAATCTGTGCGAGTTCATTACGCGAATACTATCAGCACAATTGAAGTTCCACCAAAACAGGCCCGGATGAAGCTTTGCACAGATGGATCATCTCGCGAGGGCGACTGGCTGGCTTCTGCATGCGGCAGGTGCAGGCGCCACTGGCCCAGCGGCAGCAAGCGCTGCTTCACTTTGTGCATGAGGAGATACGAGGCTATTACTTGGACGTCCTGGGGTTCTACACACACACACACACACACACACCTGCCTCTCCGATTGCCGCTGGCTCAGAAGAGCATTAGCACAGTGAGTTTGTACAAGGATTCCGCTGTTTGAGGCTTTAATTGATAGCAGTTGGAGACGCAGGTACATTGCGGCGATTCTCTCCTTGTGCGAGAACGCGTGTTGTCTCTGCTTCACAGTTATGATTGTCATTTCGCATCGTCGTGGGGCGAATGAGCCTAAATATTAACATTCATTGCATTTAAGTCTCGGGCTAGATTTTAGTGCTAAATCTGCGCAACCTGCGTCACGCTGCAGAATGTGTGAACGCAATAGTCATGCCAGAATTTGGAGCATAATGGCGCTTTTCTCCCTCACTTCTCTGCTCTCCATGACATCGTATTTAAAAAGTCTCTCTCTTTAAAATGTTCCTCGATTATTTAATCAATACCCAAAATGCGAGCAAGTGATCCATGCCTCGCTTTGGGCGGCTTTTATAGAGAAGTTTTATAGAGAAGGACATTGTGTATCAGCCGAAGCAGCCAGCCGTTCAATTTCCTCTTGAGCTCAAATTAGCCATTGCTCCGTTTTTCCGTGCAGAGAATTAGGGAAAGAGAAACTGGAAACGGGATAAATTTCGTTGGGAAAACGGTTTCGGATAGTGGCTTTTGGATAAAGATAAAACAGTCGAAGTGTGTCTTTAAGTGTTTGAAGTTTAGTCACTATTAATCAGTGTGATATGTTCCTCAGTTTTTTCATTAAAACGGAAGTTTCAATGTGCCCCAAACTGCTCCATTCGGAATACCAAACAGCAGCTGATCATTGCGCAATATCACTGCGCTATAAATAAACGGGTCCAGTGTATCCACACTTATTATGTAGAAAACAAAATACACAAACAATCCTTCAGAAACATAGCAAACAACCCCTGGACAGTGATCAACTAGCGCGATTAATCTCACGCATTGTGTGCCGACACAATCTATTGTTTGACGTAACGAACACGTTTACTGAAGATGGTGCTGTAAATCTCTGGCCAGCTATTGGCTGTAACAGACTGACTCTGGACAGTGGCTAATATTAATTTATGTTGTCTATTGTCTCTCGTTGCTGGCCTGATTGCAAAAATATGTTCCATGAATTGCATTGGTAATTAATTTAGGCATAAAATTGTGATGCCTGGCTTTGGTAAGAGGACGCTTAATTACTTAATGTCCAATTAGGCAACTGGGCCATGCATCATACACTGTAGCATACAATTAATATTGTTGACTGTTGAAAACAGAACTTGGGGAAAAAAGGACTTGATCTGTACAAGCATAATGGTGCTTTCACATGCAAAACCCGCTATGCGTTTGCTAAGGCGTTCTAAGGTGTCTAAGGTAGGCTGTTGTTGTGTTGTTTCTAGGGTGTTGCTAGGGTGTTGTGGCCTAAATCAAATCTGACCCATGTCTCTAATAATCTGGTCCCGATACACGGTTAGGGTCCCTCCGTGTTTGTTCAAATCCCATGAAAATACTACTGTATATTCTCATCGGCAGCGTCTCCTTTTGCCACTGGAGGGCACTGTGGCTCTGTCCAACCCTGGCGTCTTGAGCAACGAGCTTTTGGCAGCTTCTATATGAAGCGTTTTGTGTTTTCAGCAAAGCCACCAACACGTCAGCATTTAGCACAACTTTTGACACGGACGGCCGCAGATGTGATCTGTGCAGCGTCTGATCAGCATGTACGAGACGGTTCGCGGACGGAGACAGCCTGGGTGAATGCGTGCGTCCCATTGAGTTGTCAAAAATGCAAATGCACGAAGCAGAAGGTAAAATCATCTAATGACACAAAACATTCCCTCGAGAATCGGTCGCTTTGAAGCGTTTTGGGGTACAAGCATAGAATAAAAAGCGATCTAAGTCGCGGGGTGTGATAATATTGCTGTTCCGGCGAGGGGCAATTATCTTTGAAAAGTACTTTATAATCTCTTGAAAGGAGACGAGCAAACACATTTATGAAAGCGGAGGACATACCCCCCAGTTAAAATAATTTCTGACACGCTGCGTGCCCCATCACGACGATTCCCAAAAATTAAAACAGATGACACTAAATTAAATTGTGTTTATATATTTATATTTTACGAATACATGTTTTATAAATAGACTACAACAGACTTAAACATGATGTCCAACCGAAGACATATAGTGCTAATTCATACTTTGCCACCAATGAGACAAAAACGCTGCTGAAAGTTGTGACGTGTTGTGACGTGTGCAGCAGTAACCGACCTGTCCAGGTAAAAACTTTGGAGTTTATCGAAAACATTATATAATACATTTTCAATTAGCATTACAACCAACCATACATAAATACCCTCAACGCTTGGCTCTGTTAAATAGTGTAACATGTATACTCATGTATACTAAGTAGTCTATAGATAACATGTCTGGAACTGTGCGTTTTATAAATAGATTTTGTTAAAAGCAGATGCTGTATTTAATGTGACATGAAGGTCAATGAGACGCGAGGGACGGAGATACAGTCTGTTATGGTGTCTGTCATTCAGCTAACAAAACTTGACTACAAACGTATTTTAAATAGTCTGTTTAACAATCAACACCCATATAAACAACAGTGTGACGTGTTGAAGGTTCTGCGCGTCTCTCCCTCAAAACCTTGCTTTCAGTCACGTCAAATTTAATACCGTGCTTATGCTGAGTAAAGTCTATACCATTCATTTTCATAGCTCCAATGTGGATGCGAGCACAGTGTCACTCTGTGGAAATATTGACTCCAGCATGTCACACAGTGCCTAGAATGCGTGTGAATGCATGGATGCGTCTGTTGTGTTGTGTCTGTCTTCCATCTGTTTGTGTGTGTGTGTGGGAATAAGAGAGAGATAATTCATTTGTGACATCATATTGGCCCGCATATTTATGTTTCTGTGAGTGTCAGTGTGTCCATGTTTATGTGATTCAGTTTGACAGAGCTAGTGCTGGGTATTGCAAACAGTTTGGTGATACGATGGTGTTTTCAATTTGATTCTATTCAGCATCGATAAGTTATCAGTATTTCATTAAAAATGTTTGTTTTGCAGATATGGAATTGCATTTATATATGCAGAGTGCAGATAATATTCACAAGTAAAGCTCGCACGTTAAGAATCAATTCAGGGGTTTCCTGAATCAGTATTGTTTTGTTAAATTGAAGGTCAATTAAAATCGGAGCATCAATATTTTTATCCAGCCCCAGACAGAGGCCAGAATTCTCCTCATTCCGCTGCTGAGATCAGAAACTCGGCTGTTTGCTGTGTCACGGCATTTTAACACCGTCTTTAAATCATTACAGATCAGAGAGAGACAGGAAGACGCACGTGTCAAATATAAGACATGCAGTTAAAGTGAATTCGGTGATACCTGCAACAGATATGTTTAAAAACTGAGGGGACGTCCGCACACGGAGCGTTCTAGCGTTAACCGCTACAGTAGACTGAGCGTGACAGACTTGAACAGAAGGCGCGTTTAGAAGCACATTAGCTTCCATGCACCGCTGCTAACGTGCACGCTCAGGGCGTTTATCCCGCCCCCCATATTCTGTGATTGGTCCACTGTGGAAGTGACATGGACTTCAGCAGGTGCGCGCACACGTAGACCAGCATTTTAATTGCAAGAACGTATACGGTGTGTGTTAAATTAAGCATGCCTATGCAGTTTGGAACAAAATCATTCTCTCTTCACCTATTTTTAGGGAGGCCAACTGGGCGATCACGCCTGGAAATGAAGTGAGAACATCTTGTCAGGGATGGGGTCATTTTTCCCTTCAGCATCAGTAATTCAGGTCTGTCTATAAATACCTCATACCTCATATTAAGCTATTTGGAGGTAACCTTGCAAGGGCCTGCAGAATGTTACGCATATAAGAGCCACAGATGGTATAATGACAGTCCTTGTAATAATTCACAGTTTTGTATTTAATAATGAAGATGTTTGATGATGTTTTACATTCACAATTATATTTGTGTTTTGCTCATCACTTTCTAAGTAAAAGCTACCAAATCAGTTAATATAAATGCCCTCTAAAGGATGGTCACAGTTTGACACTATTTATTTATTTATCTATTTATTTATTTTTGTTTTTTTGGGAGCTTTACAGCTCCAGTCACTAACTGCTTTTGTTGTTTTTAAAGGGCTTGCTTAGATATTCCTTAATATCTTAAGCTGCAATCTGTGACTTTCGACTCTCTACTGCCATCTCTGTTTGAAACATAAAATTGCACGTTACTTTACGTGTTTTTCATTGCCTGTGTTGAAGTCAAATGAAACCAAACTGAAATTTCCCGTGAAATTATAAATCATTGTTATAAACTTACCGTTGTGAATCAGGGTAAGGAGATCGTTCTGAACTCTGATCCGTTGTGTACTTGCTCAATAACTGTACAACCCAAAAAAGTAACATATTGCAGCTTTAATATCACTTTCATGTTCCACAGATAAAGGAAAAATTATATAGATTTTCAACGGTATGAGGGTGAGATGATGACAGAATTGTCGTTTTGGAGTAAACGATTGTTTTATAAAATTAGCTTAAAACAAGTAATCAAATACTCGTAGCCTTTATCTTCAAACTCTGTTTTTGCTTGTTCGTTCTGATCTCATTTCTGAATGTTCTGATCTGTTTATTGATCAGTTGAATCTGTAAAACTGGCAGGTCTCATTGCTGGAACTCGGCATGTGCGTGTGGCCTGCTGATGTTTTGAACATACAGCTCCACCTCCAGTGCACTGTAATCTGTTTAGATGTTGATTTATGATCTAATTGGCCGTAATTGCTGCTTAGCGCCACTATTAATCCACGATGTGTAACTCCAGAAGCACGTTACTCTGCATTTGTATAATGAAGTCATTAGTTAAATTATATAAGGAGTAAAAGAAAAGAGAGGAATGTTTTCAGAAGAGAGGAATCCTATGAAGAGCGGAAAGATAAGAGGGGAGAAAGAGAGTCAAAGACAGAAGAGATTTTGTTTGTGTATGAACCCTCACTTGAGCTCATTTCCTGGTGCGTTGCTCATCTCTGTGAAACCGTTCTTTCTGTGCTCCGTTCCAAACCTGCCGTTCTCTCCTGTGTTTTCATGCCATACCCACCAGGCCTATCTTGTCTCTCTTAGGTTGAGGCACAGACTGCATTGTCTGCAGGTATTGTCATTGTTATTAGTGGATTGTTTCAGGGGATATGTGCAAGCTCAGGGGAGAAGGAGCCAGGCCGGATAATTAGTTTTTCCTCAATGCCAGACGCGCACACCACCACTGTCGCATTCTGGAAACAGGAAGTGCTAAGATCGTCAAGGAAACAGCAGTGGGGCTTCTAAAGGGGCTACATTCCAGTAAAGTTCTTTTTATATGATTTTATTCCTATTTTAAAATAGCTTTTATTCTTATATTTTTAGTTTTTATGGTTTTTATGTCAATTTAGTTAAATCTTGTTACATGTTTTGGTAATTTTATTTGGTATTTTTTAATATCTCTATATAAGACACATTTGTATTTTAGTTTCTGTTTTAGTTTTATTTCGTTTCCATGATTTTAGTTCATTTATTTATTTTAATTAGTTTATTATTTAGTTTAATTAGTATTTATGTTAATATTTTAAATAATTTGACTTATTTTGGTTTATTTTTAAGGCAATTAATACATTTAAAGTATTTAAAATAATGACTATGCCTATATTTAATTGGATTTCAGTTAACAAAAATGTTTTAATGGTTTTAGTTCAAAATCCATCCAAAAAGTCCATCGACATAGTGTCAGGGCAACGGCTGTGGTCTCGATGGAGGTGACAGATGGCTGTCTTTGTGTTCTGTCAGGTGTTTTACTGCAGAAATGTTTTTTATGAGAGACAGTGGGAACTGTCGGGACTGAAGGTGTCGACACGGGGAGCTATCAAACTAATTTTCCATGTAGTTTAAACAGCACACAGATCAGATTAGAGCCAACAGAACAACTTTAGTGGAGCTGCCTTGAGTCATCATCAGACATCAAAGGCAGAATGGCATGATTATTGTACTGAACATTTATTAGTAAGAGAGCGTTCCACTCTCACCCTGTGTGTCACTGTAGTTGTTTTAATGGTTCTCTCTTTGATGATGTCATCACTGAGGAGGGGATGGTGATGTCGTCGATGGTCACTTTGGAATTGGTTCTGTTGCTAATATTTGCTAATAAGCTCTGTTTGGTGCGCCTACACAATGTAAAAAAAAAATTCTACTAATATTACTGCAAGAACGTTTTTTGAGAACTTTGAGAGAACTTTGAGAGAACTTTGAGAGAACTTTGAGAGAACTTTTGAGAGAACTTTTAGAGAACGATAGACAACATTCTGGGAACATTGCCTGTTAGCTGGCGCAATCCCTGCAGCACATTAAGGAATCAAACACACGGTAATGAAAGTCTGGCAGGCCCAATCAATATACAGAGTATAATGACTTCAGAACAAGTAAAGGAGACGCACACGCTGTAGCATGAGGACGCAATTTATTCAGTTAACACTTCTGATCATCGCTCGTGTACAGGCCTGCCGTTACAGTTGTGCATGTCCCGTACGCATCAGCTTCTGTGTTTGCCGAGGAATTGCTTTTATTTTGCATGACGCGTCGCCGTGACTGAAGGATGTTCTCGGGCTGTCGAGCCTGTCATTTTCTTCCCCCTTTTCCTCTCTGTTTATCTGTTTCTCCCTCTCTCCTTTTAAAGGAGATGATGAAAGGAACAGATGGCACGCAGCGAATCTCGTGTCGGCTCCAGCGAGCCTGCTGTCAGATCATTTGCACTTCCTCATAGCCGACGCCACTCGACTGCGGAGTCGCGCGCAAACCGGACGGCGATCACTGCCAGAGGAGTGACGGGGTGCAGAACGCGTCCCGTCAGAAATATATAAAAATAACATGCTACGCTGAACTCCCATCCTGTGGACAGCAGTGTAAGATGGATTGCTCGGAAATTAGTTTGATGCTTGTTGCGCAAAAACAAGAACAGAGATGATAAAAAAGCGTCAAAAAGCGTAGAACTTCTCTTTGGCTTCTGACAGATTTGTTTGTTGTCTAATAGAGATGTTAGGAGAGGGTTGAGGGGGCGTTGTTACTGTGGTGTTACAGTATGGGGGATGAGTTTGGTCAGTGGATTTACACAAGGTTTAACCGATTTGTGAGCAATGAAGCTTTGAAGTCATTTTTCCATTTTAGAGCTGCAATCCGTAACTTTACTTATTTTGGTTGAACTCCTTACTTTACCTCGATTCACACCGGTAAGTTTATAGTAATTACTTATAATTTAAACGGTCGGGTCGGGTTTCGTGGGAATTGTCCGTCTGTAAGCAGAAAGAAGATCCGGCTGTTATATCACATGTTCAGATACTGTAGATGGTGCGATAGCTCAAAGTAAGCATATTTTGTGTTGCTCTCAGCAGTGTAAAAGTAAGTTTGTGTGGATTGTGACTGTGCCTTCCAGGTACAAACCCACATGGTGTATTTTGTGTGTGTTCAGATGACCTGTGGCAACGACAGCCCTGCCTGTCTGTCGCAGTGCACGAGACAGCCTGTTTGTAGTATATCTGCTTGCCAGTCTGCAGCCAGTCCTTGAGCGCTGAGCGACGGGGGCTCCTGGTCTTACAGTCACACACACACACACACACACACACACACAAACACACACAGCAGACATGGTCCAGACAGAGTGGAGGCAGACAGTAATAGAGCAAACAGCTCTTGAATTGTTCAGGCAATTAAACAATTTATTTACGTCTCGCCGCCTCAATAGATTTCATTTCAGATGAAAAGGGATTTCATCAGCAGAATTAGTTTGGTTGAGATGTCTGTTGAGTGGACATCTCAACTCTGCGTGAGTCAAGGAAACGTGTGTGTGCGCTAACAGGAGCGATAAACAAACACGTGCAGCTGATGAGCTTTTTATTTAGTGCACAGGAAGTTACGCCACAGACCTTTCCACACAACTCCGGGTTTTCCTCAGAATAATCAAGTATCAGGTTATTCAAGTTTAAGTCTTTTAAACCTGCATTCTTCATGAATGCAGTATTAGCTGGTTCCTTTAAATGGACAGCCGGTCTAAGCATCGGATGCTCTTCCCTTCATGAGGTAGGGTAGACATGTGCTCCTCAAAGTCATGAACTGTCAGGAGCTCCAACAGATGCTCCAGCTGATGAGGTCCAGTGCCTTCTGCTACTGTGGCGTCAGCAGTGTCCCACGTGAGCCAAGGAGTTTGTTCCTAGAAACCACCCTAGCAACCACATGCTGTAGTGATGTGCTAAAAGTACATTTTTGTATATACTATACTGTGACAAAAGCTGAGATTCTGTTCTGGTCGCTTTGGTTTAGTTAGCTTTGGCATAATGAAAACAGTTTAGTTTCTCAAGTCGCATTTTGTTTCGGTAAACGAAAACATTTTCGTTTTTTGATTTGCTTATTGTTAACGCATAACAACGCTGCTCTCAGCCCCCTCTGCCTCTCCAGCACAAACACAGGTGACCATATATACATGCACAGGCATGTTTTGAAGGTGTGTGTACCTTCAAATATCAGACCTGACACTATGCCAGCAGTGCTGACTGCAGGAATGTATAGAACAGCTGTGAATGGTGTGGGACAGGCAAAGCAGCACTGCAGAGAAGAGGTGCGATCAATTAATGTGGATGTGCGACAGGAGAGACATATTTGCCCCCTCCATCACTGTCATCGTCAGTGAATAAACCCTCCTCTCACATCAGCACCACACGCAGTCAGATCAGTCACTCAGAACTTTCTCTCTGATGGCGCAACCGTGTGCCGTTCTGTTATTCGTGAACCATCAGCACTCACCTGTCTTCAGTAAGACTCGGCCTCAGTAAGATGAAGCAGAGCACCAGTCACTGCATCCTAACTGAAATGCTATTTTTGTCTGTTTTCGAATCGTGAGTCATTGGGAACTTTGAACAGTCATCTGTTCTCTGGACAAATGTGTCTGTTGAAGGAACAGTCAGTGCTGCAGGCTAGCAGCCTCATGGCCCAAATCAGTCAAAGTTCTTGGCAAGGAACGCCTTCAGTTTCCCCTCATTCTCTTTCATTTTTACATTCGGTCTGAGATTTTGATTTATTTGATTTATTTTATAAACACCGGACGCGTTCATTCAGTGTGAGAAATGGGTTTGATGAAGAGATTAATATCTGCGAAAACATGATACATATTTTAACGATACATACTTGTGTTGACACGCCTCTGTAATTCTTTCCTGATCTCTTCAATTTGCTTCTAGCTGAAAAATGTATTGAATTAAAGCTGCAATATGTAACGTTTTGGTTGTAAATGAACAAAAATCAGTTATTGAACAAGTATGTGACAGATCAGTGTTCCGCTGATTCGCGACACTAAATTTATAATAACGATTTATAATCTGAGAAGTCGGTTCGATTTCGCAGGAAATGTCAGTCTGTAAACAGAAAAGATGATCTATTATATGGCATGTATTTGGCTGTAGATGGTGCGGTGTTTGTAGCTTGTTCTTACAGCAGTTAAATTTTCACTTGTCATCTATGTTAAGAAATAACTTGGTAAGTAGCCTTCTGTTCTATGTTTCAAACATAGAGGGCGATAGAGAGGCAATAGTTGCAGAGTGCAGCTTTAAGTAGCTATGCCATTCTTAATACAGTTGCCAATTTAGATATTCGCAACATATAATATATTTAATAAATTTTAATAAAAGTATTATTTACTGAATTCGCACTTTGAAATCTCATTTTAATTTTTGTTTTTTGAGCTGAATGCGTAAAGCTGTTATTGGTGATTGTTTATGTATTGCTGCCATGGTTTCCTGGCTTTTTTGATGTGTAATAACAGGCAGAGAAATGCTGTGTAGGTGGATGTTGATTAGCTGAAAGATTCCAGGCGTAAATGAACTTGAACCATGTGCAATACCTGAGTTTGATGTGTTGACTGGACACGAATTGTTGTTTTTGCGTTTAACTGGAGGAGCTGCAGGCGCGACCTTGCGGCAAAACTTTGCACCTTTGCATGTTTGCACCTTTGCATTTTTCATTTCAGAGGCGCAACCGTAAATCTAGAGGATCTAGAGTCAATTACAAGAAACAACGCGTACGATTCTGCTTGAGTCTTTGAACCTCAAATTTCTTTGCATTGACGTGAATGTTGATGAACTTTTAAGCTGGCGGTTTTGAGCTGTGTGCTTGTCTTACGCTGAACTCAGTTCACCTTTGTGTGTTTTTTTTGTGGAAGAATTTCAAACAAAGGCTTAACAGCCGTCATCTCCAGCCTTACCACAGCAGTGCAAAGCGCAGGTCACACATACGATATATGACAGACTAATTGCAATTTAAAAACAGAAGCAGGCAAACTTCAAATGCCGGGGGAGCGAGAGGGTTGTTTTATTACCGTTGTTTAGGGTCAGGATTATGCACTTCACACAAAAAAGATCACACACACATTTTGAAATGTGAGTTTATTAGTTTGGTTTAAAAGAATCATATGTAAATGTATCTTGGCAGACACACTGAATCTTACGTGCATGCACTTAGCTCTGCTCTCCTACAATAACAAATGTAGAAACACGCCATGTTTTTGGCACTAGCTTATTGTGCTAAAGGGCAGGGCGAGGTGCGTCGCTTTACATAAATGTTTAGATACAGTGAACTTAAAAGTGCTCTCTGCATAATCCCGCTGGGAAGGCAAAAAAGGGGCTTGACATTCAAGCATTTAGCATATAACTGTCACAGACTGCATTGATACAAGCTAGCGTGAAAGCACACAACAAATGTTAGCGTAACTGAAAACTAGCTGTGCGTATTTTCTACATCTTGCGGTTGTGGTCTGCGTTTGACACTCTTCATGTTGAAGATGAAATAAGATTATAACTTTTATTCATCCCAAGAGAAATTCTTGTACCAGAGATACAAGACCCAGATAGATCACGACAATGTGGGAATACAATACAAGACAAAAACAGTAATAAATATAGTAAAAAATAACCACAGGACATAACTTAGTAACGATAAACGTGAGGTATTTTATTAAAAAAAGGACACACAAATAAATGACGTTTATACAAGCGTTCACCTTGTAACGCTTGTTATTTTACTGTCAACACAATACAGCAGAATATTTCCTCAGATGTCAGGTTGTAGGAGGCGATGAGATCTTTCCATGTCTTCTACACTTCACACCACTGAAATCTGATTGGTCAGCTACACAGACTCCGGTGGAATGAAGGATAGAACTCACAGAGCATGGGAAACATCTTCATAAGACCTTCATCCATACCTGTTCATAGTGAGAAGAAACAGAACCGCAAGATAATGTCAATAAAACCAGTCACAGACCATTTAAAAACATGGTACTTCACATACTGGATTTTCAAAATCTAATGTTACAAACTAGTTGTTGTTTTCGTCCCAATTTTGTTTTGCAGGTTTAGTATGTTTCTGTATACGAGGGCCATTGTTGGCGTGAGAGTCAGAAAGTATGTGAGAGAATATAATCTGTGACTCAGCCTCTCCCCTAAGCGAGCCCAAACCTGTCTTTCCCTCTGTGCCCGTAGGTCATAGAGGTACGGGGGCCTACATGTGTGCTTTGTCATCCACTGTGCAGTTTGACTAACATTGTAACCTAAACCCAACTCACCCCCCCCCCCTTCCCAAAATGCTTGTGTTCCTTGGGGGGAAGGGGGGGAGGATGTTCCCCAATTGTTTTCGTATTCAAGTAGTTTAATACTTCGTTACCAAAACAAAATTAAACAAATCTTGCGTTTTTACATCATTTAAACCAGTACCAACTCACACGTTTGTTTTGTGGTTTGGTCACGTAGGAAAGCTTAAAGTCAATTTAAATTTAAAAACAGCGAAGTACTTATCAACGTAAAATATTCTATGCAAGTACTGAAAGAACATTTTTCCAAAACACTTGCTGTTATAAATGTTACCTACCTTGTTTTGGACGCACTCACCTTTCAGATGGAGTTAGATCCAAACCCGCTTAGTTCTAAAATAAACGAAATCTATTGCAAAAACAAAAAAGCTTTAGCCTGTAGTTTAAACCAAGATCACTGACTGAAGAAAATGTCTGTAGTTGCTCCATTTGTGAGTTGAGTCAGGCGTGATGAGCAACAGTGTGGTGCTCTATCTCAGCTCTGTCTTTATTTGCCTACCTGCTTCAGGTAGCGCTACTTCACCAGCAGGCTGCGACCAATAGGAATAAGCCTTTTTTTGTAAACCGCACCCCTCTCTATCAGAAATCTGAACCACACCTTGTGCCACAAACTCTGCATGCACAAATTTGAATTAAATAGAATTTATGTTCTGTTTTCATTTGCTTACTATTTTTCTTAACTTTGAATATTCATATTCCTAATAATTCGCGTTAATCTATCCATGTTTTGTCGCGCTGTAGTTTTGAAACTCTGCAGCTTACGCAGTATATAAATAGTTCTCCCATTATTGTTGATTTATGTAAAGAAAATCATTATTTTAGCAAGATTGCTTGTTTTTAACTCTCTTTACAATGCGCATCTTGGCATTACGTGAACTGTGGGTGTTTTGAGTTATATTTCAGTCTGTTTTTTTGCATATTTTTTACAACATCATTACCTGTGTCGACACGACATGCAGTCGCAGAAGTTGCTGTTAATTTCGTTAACTTCCTCGCACACAACTGCAGCACGTTTAAAACTGCATGTTGTTTTACAAGGCGCTGTGGCTCAAGTCTGAACAGGAGCTGGAATGCCCCACCCCTCCTGTTGATTTCTGTAGGTATTCTGATTGAAGACAATGAGTGTGTGGGTAAAAGCGGGGGGGGGGGGTGGGTTGGGTTTGGGGGGTTGGTTTGACTGATTATAGATCTGATAGAATTCCTGAGGACGAATTCTCACAGTCACCTGGGAATTCAACTTTATTGAGTGTTTGTTCTGTAGCAGATTTGTCACATTGTATTGTCATTCACTTAATTTGCAAATTAAAATTTGAGGGATAGAGAACTTGCAGTTCAGGTGGGGAACTTACCCAGTTAATAATTTTAGGCTGTCAGAAAGTTTCCGTAACGTTTCCATTAAGCAAAATAAATGTTAAAAATATTATTTTGAATGTTACAGGAACATTCACGACGTCCAGTTTTTTAAACATTGTATTCATGTTATTGCTTTCTCGAACATGAGTTTAATTATGTAACATTTTTAAACCATTCCGCTACCAACTTAAGAATGATGTTTTTGATGTGTTATATAATGTTGGGTAAACGTTCTAATGTAAACGTTCTACTAACTTTTACAGAACGTTAGCCAACTCTGTACAGAGCAGGAGTGTACATGCCAGTTCTATAGCTGGACCCAATGCACACTGTGTAGTGTGTAAATTATATTGTGTAGTATGACACTTTTGTATTTGCAAAGGGCATTTAGATTGTGGCTGTCTGTAAGGTTAGAGTCACGTTCACCACTTCCAAAAAATGAATGGGGAAGTATGAACCTCTATGAGTCTGCAAAGCTGTCTGAGCATGCAGTCACCACACAGT